>VFFE01006716.1:611705-622406 GCA_008921705.1 Burhinus oedicnemus | reverse complement strand
GCCCGGCCCTCACTAGGCGGCGGCGCAGCGCGGGCAGCGGTACTTGGCCGCGCCGGCCGCCCCGCAGACGCCGCAGGGCCGCGGTGTCCGCATGGCGCCCGCCGCCGCGCCAGTTCCGGCCAGCGGAGCGCCGAGCGCCTCCACCCAGGCTCGCTAGTCAACCCCCGAGCGGCGGGCAGGGCCGAGCCCGACCCAGGGCCGGGGTTATTTTTTTTTTATATATATATATATTTATATTTATATATCTACCTCCCCTTGAGGGGATTCTGGCTGGATTCCAGCTGTCACGTTGCTTTTGAAATGACAATCACTGCCATAGGCGGCGCTGCAGTAAGTATTCCGGCGGTTACGTACCACCCTGCCAAGGCCAACACGGAGAGGAACCGCGCTCGGGTCCCCCGATAAATACCGCATGGTAAACCCACCCCCAGGCCGATCCTTACCATCTGCCCCCCAGTCAGTTTTGGCTGAATCTCCTGTTACTACGTTTCGGTTGAAATACACTCGGCAGGAGACAGAGGTTGAATTTCCAGCCGAAGACGGCTGGAGGCGGGCGGTGGAGCCACAGCACACGCTTAGGGACAGGAGCCTTCGGAGGGAAGAATGGAGCCAGATTTATCTTGCCTGAGTTACATTATCCATTTAAATAATTCATTTTAATTAGATATCATTTAGTGCCATCCATTTCCTTAACTGGCCGAATTTCAATTCAGACAAAATAAATTCTCCCAGAGTTCTGCAATGTAAAGTAGCGCAGAAAAGGGCTTTTATGGCAATAAATGTAAAACACGAAGTATCGGATTTGTTAATGTAATGGCACTTGCCCATTTCTTACATTAGTGGGTGAACCCATTTCTTACACAAAGCACGCTCTTTCCTCATAGCCGCTCAGGAACAGATTAATGGCATTTTGTTCTTAGTTCACTCAAGCTTTTTGAAATGCTGAAACAATGACAACAAAGCAAAGAGACTGGAAAAAAAAAAATCCCTGAAAACTCCCACCTGTACTGGAAGGGCTGATTTGGGTTGGACTGTGCATGTGTGTGTGTTTCATGAAAGTGAGAACATTATCACAGTGTGGATTATCGCATTGATATAACACCGTTGAACAACATTTGAACATTAAAACCAGAACGATGAGCTGATGTCGCCAGGATCTATTCCGCAAGGCTTCCAGATTGGTAACTGAGCAAGTGTAGAGAGAAGAAATGTAAGCTTTGAGATTCTTCTAGAAAATACCCCCTTATTACTAAGAATAAGCACTAATTTCTACTAGGAGCCAACAGATTAACTATTCAGTCGCCAGTTTCCTTTTTGGAGAGGGAGGGAGTAAGACCTTTTCCTTTTACAAAATACCTAGTCTTGACATTTTTATTTTGGGGGGTTTTTTTGTACAGGAAACTTCACTGCAGTTCTGATACTGAAGAACTCAAGTGAGGTTTTCTCCTAAAGAAATTCAAATTTCAAAAGCCACAGACTCAAGTGTGCCTCTATTTATAAGCAGAAATATGAAAAGTGCAGTCGCAAATGTCTCACAAAACCCATGTAAACCGGCTACATACTGCAGTTAAAATTACAACAGTAAAACAGTGCTGAGAGCCCCCATTAATAAAGAGAGTCATCAAACATTCGAGGATACAGTTTGACTGTCTGTAAATGAGAAAGTAAAATTACATTTCCCCCCCAGTACTGAACAGTTTCTAGCCATTTAACTGTCTTCAAGAACAGAAAACCACACAAAAAGGATGTGAATCTCGGCAGCAAAGCGCGCACACCAGAAGCCTGTTTCCAAAGGCACAGCAAACCTGGCTAAGGGAGTTACTTTTCCTCTCCGAACAAAACAGCTCCCTGGGTTCCGTCCAGAGGCCGGACAAGCCGGGCACCACCCCGGGCCGCTTCACCCAGGCAAGCTGCCAGCCGCCGCCGCGCCGCGCCCCCTTCCCCGGCTCCGGAGGCCCTGGAAGCTGCTGAGAGAAGGCACCAAGCTCCAGCTCCCCCCCACCCCCCACCCCGCGCAGGTTTCCGCACCCCGCGCTGGTTTCCGCGCCCCGGAGCTGTCCCCTCGCCGGGTGCTGAACCGGCAGCCCGGCTTGAATGGCGACCTCTCGGTGATGGCATCGGCGAGGCCGGGCAAGGCAGCAGTGGCGGGCCGAGGGCAGTCCCGGCTAGATGTGCTCGATGGTGCAGGCTCGGACGCGGTTGGTGGAGAGGCATTTCAGAGCCTTGAGTTTAGTCCCCAGAGTTTTGCCTTTCAGGGTATATATTATGGGGTTTCCCAAACAGTTCATGGTTATCAGCATAGCCGTGCAGTTTCGGAAGATGTAGACGCCTGGGTAGAGATCAATGTGGCACTGGTGGTTAGTTGCATCGAATATGACTCCTGCGAAAAAAGGGGCGTAGGAGATCAACGCCAGGAGCCAAATAAAAATGCTGGTTCTGGCAACCTGGATTTCAGCTGATTTGTAGGTGCCAGTAGCTTGTCCACATGCTTTCATTCTCAGCTTTCTTTTCCTCAAGATGATAATGATTCTAAGGTAAGTGAAAAGGGGTATAATAAAAGCCACCACAACATTGGGAATGGCGATGAAGATGAGGTAGTCAACGCAAAACGGACTGTAGAGAACAGAGATATTTTTTTCCATATGCAAGCAGTTCCACCCCATCAATGGCAAGCAGCCCAAAAAGAAAGCAAGGACCCAGTTAATTAAAACTATGGCTATGGAATGGTTTCTAGCAACCCTGAATCTTGTCCTCATGCTTTCAGCCACAGCCAGATAGCGTTCAATTCCAATGCTTACCAAGTTATAGATGGTGGATAAAATAGACATGGTATATAAGGCATAAGGTGCAAGCATATCCTTGGATCCAAAGATTGTAATGTCAGGATTGGTGATGAACAGCATCGAAATCCAAAAGCCAGAAAAGCTGGTGAAGAGATCAGAAAAAGCCAAATTGCAGAAGAGTATAGAGATAGGCTTGTGCAGATCCTTTGCCGTCATTCTGGTGAAGATGACTGTGCAGTTGAAGATCACAGATGCTATGTTAATGGTCAGCTGGGGGATGCCCAGTGCAAGTACCAAATAGTGACTCCAAATTTTTGTGTGGTTAGCAGAGCAGTTTGGATATCCATTCATGGTGGAAAATCCTACTTTCAACCGTTAACAAGGTCTGCTTTACGCATCCCGTGTTCCGTAAGAGACCATACTACACGAGTGGTACTGCCACCCTGTTCTCCAGGCGAAGAATGAATCCTGACACACAGCTTCTACTGCCACATCATCATCACGACAGTGGATTAAACTTTAACCACTCGTGTTTTTAAATATTTGGGTTACCAACTCAGAGCATAGCCAATTACCTATCAGTTGCTAGGATAGACAAAAGTGGAAAACATATTTACTACTATACAGATGATTTGCTTAAAGCAACCTTTATCAAGAGCAAAATCTGGCTGGTTCTTTTGAAGAGGAAAGATCACATCAGTAGTTTAAAAGTCTTTGAGGATATTCTAAAATGGAATTAATGTGAATTCAGCTTTAATTCACAAATAGAGCAGTTAGATAAACGATTAGAGAGTCAGAAAACAGGGAATGGTCATTTTTTGGTTTTGGAAGGGGTTAGTATGTGACTGATGGCAGTCAAAGAAAACCATCCCTGTTGTGTCACTAACCTGGACTCCAGTTCAGTGAAGGATGTAAGTCCTAATTTCAGATCAACTCTAGTGATATTGCAAAACTTCTAAAATGCTCCTGGTTGAGCAAGAGACAACAGCACCTAGCTGTCCACTCTCTCTTGCTTACAATTACAAATTGATGTGGCCAACGGTGGCTGTCTTTCTAAGCACAGTTAGGTCATAACTACAGAACAAGTCCCAAACTTGTGAGCAAAACCATATGATGAACTGCAGCACTTCCAAGGGCATCCAAAAAGGTAAGAGTCTGTCTCCACAGATGCTCTTGTGCTTGGGCCCACAGAAATACTTCCATACTGAGTACTGGGTTACTCAGAAGTTGTCAGAATACACCTGAAATTGTACAGCCTTTCTTTCCCTTGTCTAAATCAGAGGTACTGATGCTTTACAAGCTAAAAAAAAAGAGATGTAGTCAAAGAGTTGTCGAATTAACTATTTTCAAACAAGGAAATGCAGGAGAATGGCTTAACCCTTTAGCAGATTAATTACATTAGAGACTTAAGATGCCTAAGCAGTTCTGATAATCCCATTTTTCCACCTTAAACCTCAGATGAGAATGTTGCCGGAAAATGACAGACATCTATACTCACACCTTTGTTATGGGATATTTTGTGTTTGCTTGGTTAAAGTTGATGTGTAATTTGTACGTTAATAAACTGACGTAATACCATTATATATTTATATCTATATCTTTTCTGTCTGCATCTTTTTAAGGTAAATAATTTTTGAGAACTAGATTTAAAATACTTGACACTTGGGGGAAAAAAAGCTCTTTGGACATACATTTCAAGGCTGTCAGACAGCAGAGGGCACTGCTGGCACAAACAACACAGTGTACAGGGGGGACAGGGGAGCAGTTGAGGTGAGCGGTACATCAGTGCATCAATATGAGCAGCACCCTGGACATTTTTTCTACGCAGAAGTGGCTGCTTTTATTTGCTAGTGCTGAGTGGGGGTCGCCTCTGTGTCACCCTATGTTTTATTCAACACCCACATGCAAGGAGAAATCTCCAGCGTGCTCTGGCTGCTACCTGGCATCTATCTGCAGCTGAGCAGACAGTTTTTGCAAGCCTTTCTTTAGCAAAGTTATCCAGACAAAGTCATGTTACTTACAAAGTTATTCTGAGTTAATTTTTTTTTACTGTTATCCTAACAAACGATTAATTTGCCTTAGTAACAATTTTATACCCTGATGCTGCAACAGCAGCTTAGCTAAGTTTATGGGCTTTCCACATTCAGTGCTGGCATCTGATCATTTTAGCAGCAATTCCAGCTCTAAAACTGTAAATCTGTGAACGGTATGATGGCTCTGCCAGAATTTACAACATAAGAAATTTGTGCTAAAATGTTGAGCTTAAAAAGGAAAATTCTATAGCTTCTTTTTTCTATTAAAGTTGATGTGTATGAAAGCATATTCAGGCTAGCGTGCAATTAGTAGCACACAATTATTATATACTAGACATACTTTATGCAAATAAGTGAAAGGTATTTCAGATGGTCACAAGGAAGTGCAATGAATTATTATATATAAATAAGGTATGAAAATCAATTAATCAAGCCTGCCAATGTATTAATATCCTATAAAATATTCTTCTCAAAAGTGTCACAGATAAACCATTCTTTGTGCATCCTATAACGAAGCTCATACAGACTTGTCAGCCACAATTTGGTGTGAGGTTGCTGCTGAACAAGGACCCTGCTGTCTCTGTCACCTCATCACCGCCAGCACCACGAGTCAGCACGTCCTTGTAATGACAGCGAGTATGTCAGCAGGTAACATACAGCCCAGCGGAACATTGGTCAGGAACGGCAGAGGCCACCAGAGCAAGGCGCATGCACTCCTGGTCTCTTCTGATTGTGTTTTCCGTGGCTCTGTGAATGGAGGGATGGGCGGAGGGCGGTGATGAACAGTGGGCTACCCACAAAGTATGTCAGCTTCAAAAATATCCTAGTTACTAAGGAGAGTATGTCCATGGACCTGGGCTCCAAAGTGCCCTAGATATTCCTGAAAATGCTACTTGAAATTTCTCTAATTTGAAAATTTGGTGTTCAAGCATGAAACACTAAATGACATGAGATCAGAATGTAATTAAAAATAATACCAATTTGTATAAATAGCTCTTCACAAAAGCTTTGTCATCTTATTTCCCTAACATAATTGCATAAAAATTAGCATAATGTTGCTAGATTAAAGGAGACAATATTATTGTGGAAACTACTTTTTTAAGTGTGTTTCAATACACAACCCCCCCCCTGATTTGTATATTCCAACCCTCTGCGATAAAGTTTGAGCTCTCAAAGCAGACGAAAAGTAGTTTGAATTGAAAACACTGTGTGCAACTACGTAGCCAACTCTGTACCTGTAACAATCTTGATTAAAGGATATTCTCATACTTCTGGGAACTTTGCAATCTGTCTTGTACTTATGCTCACAGCACACCTGCGAGGAAAGAGTGTTATCTACATTTTACAAGTGGGAAAATAACAACCATATTATTTGATTAAGATCATGCAGAAGCCAGTACGGAGGGAACGGAATCTAATCTCCTATATCTCAGGCCAACACTTTAAACACTGGCTGTACTTTGCAGCTGGCAAACCTTTGATTGATATTTATCTACGTTTCACCTTCTACAATGCTTTTTAGTTCTAGAATTGTTTTTATGTTTCTTTATCTGAATGTCCAATTTGCTATTCTTTTGATATTTGTCATGAGTAAGAAATGACATTATTTTGTATAGAATCTCAAAGTTCAATAATAACTATCTGACGATTACACCTGTGGATCACTGAACACGTTGAAGAGACTGAGAAAGAGACATGAGAAGCTTCAGGCTGAATTTTTAATGACCATTCATTTCAAGTGGCTGTTGTGGAAAATGTAACTTCACACAACTGCGTTTGCAGTTTCAGAAATGCCGATAACCTGCAGCTTTCAGACTTCAACAGGAATCACAAGTGTTCAGCATAACAAGCCCCGGCTGTGACATGCCAAAGTTGATTTCAAAACAGGAAATTAAGTTCAGGAGCTGAGAGTCTTAGTGCAGTAACCCTTGGACAACATACACTTTTACCTCAGCGTGATGCAAGAGCAATTCTCTATGTCCTTTACGCTGATAATACCCCAAGAAACTTGAGTCATACCTGAAACTACAGGAGAAAAAGCTGCATCCATGTAATGAAAATAACAACTCCATAGTGCAACTAAGCTACAGATGATGTGGTGTTACTTTCAAAGTCATGTACATACACTATACACACGAGAAATACAAGGCACTGAAAGGATAAGGGATTTTACTGTCTGGTTTCTTTCCTGCCACATTCTCCTTGAACTCATGTCTAATTCCTACTTCCATTCTTGAAACACCAGACCTTTTTTTTGCGAAATGAAACGGTTCAGCTTTCTCAGTTACCCCTGCACTCCAACCGCACACTTTACCAAACTGTGGACAACACACAATCTGAGCCAAAAAATGGCAAATGACATGCAGCTTGGCTAAGTACTGAGGAACATTAAATCCATGACCTTCAGCAAAGCCTTGAGACAAGACCATCCATCTGATCAGTCTTTCAATGGGCATCATGAGGCCGGCAAATAAGGAACATTCAGGAAAGGGAGTAATACAAATAAGGAGCCTATTTATCCAATTTATGTTTTAATTTATGCAGATTAAAGTCTTCCTCTTTGGAGAGGAAGATACAAATGGGATGTATGATCTCCTTCCAAGATTTTTCTGGGACATTTTCATAACAGAAGGCTCTCCGCTCCTCCTCCACCCACTCTCTTTGAGGAATTTTTGCCTCACAGGTTTTGCGTTATCTGGTGTCCTGGCTATGCTTTCATGGCCCTTACCAGGAGCATAAAGCGAAGACAATCATCAGGCTTGAATGTCTCCAGCTGCTTTTTAGCATTATGTTAGCTACAAGGCACAAAATACTGGCAAGGACAACTTGTTGCAAGAACACCCCACAAACCAGGCCCCTCTCCCCACCTATGCAGAGCCTGAACATTTCTCGGAGATGCCAGAACTGTTATTTTCTCCTTTGAGGAACTTGTATTAGGCTGTCTAAAGGCAGACAACATTGACAAATACCTGAAACCAAAGTCGTATGGTAAACAAAGCCTTCCACCGATAATTTATATGTGAAGAAGCCAGAATGTACCTTCTCCCTTTAGACATGAAATGGTCCATGCAAAGGGCACCTTCCTTCTGAACTAAACAACTACAGAGGGAGAGTGAGGACTCTTCATACAAGAAAGCAATGGTCGGAAACCTGTGTGCTTCAAACCAGGCAAAATAACGAGACAGGCTGTAAACACACAGAGCTAAATGTACAGCTTAGAGACACATCTGTCAGAATGCATCTTCATAATTCTAGGAAATGTTGAATTGCTCACTGCTAGTGTTTTGTCACTCACCAAAGGAAGACTATTCACCCACATAAAGAATGGTGCTTTACATAAATACTGGGAAAAGGAGACAAGTTCAGCTTTACTAATGATGACATCACGTAATACAGGGTCTAATTGTCAGGTACAGCCTAAAATAGATAGTAAGCAGTTAATGCACCAGAGCTGAGCAGAAGGCCAAATAAAGCACCACTGCAAAGTGCTTCTTACTGTCCCACTAGAAACGGCCTTGTATTAGAAAAAGGTTCCCTGTAGAGCAGACTCAGGGAGAATCACAGCCAAACCACATTTTCACATGAAAGATGAAGATTTAATGTTTCTGATTCACCAACAGCTACTGCTCATGACATTCGAGAGTTCCTGTTCATGGTCAGGGAACTCTGATGAAGACAATTACAACACACAACTAAATGAAGAGCACTTAGTGTGTTCTCTCACTCTGAAGAGTAGGTTTCCCAATCACCCAGTCACTAATCATGGAATTCATCTGTGTTTTAAGATTCTTGGAAGTGCTTCCCTCTCCCACTGCAGGGACAATTCCTCCCAGGTCAGCTCATCCATGAACAGGATTTGGACTCAAGTAGGTCTCACCCTCACAAGCTTTAGATCTTCCTTCTAAGAGCAACAGCTGAGCTTCCCAGCATGAAGAGCTGTGCCACCGCTTTGACTTTGACTGGGACTGTTATGCCAGACCCAGCCTGCCCCCATCCCTCCTGCCTGCGCTACTGGGATGCTGCGGGACTGTAGCCTCTCAGCTGGAAGGTTAGGAACAGCTCTGGACTTCCTCCCCTCGGCACATGGTAGGATCATTTGGCTCAGACACATCCAAGCCTCAATAGCCGTCACGTCAGTCCCTCTGAACTTCCATGAAGCCCTTTTGGTAGCAGTAGGCTATGTCAGTTCTCATGCATTTCAGAAACTAGGCTGGGGGGAACATCTCCAAAGTCTTTGCTGCTGTGGCTCTCAAGGCAACAAAATAAGTGCATTTTTCAGTGGTTTTGATGCTCCCTCCTGTTCTTACCTATCCTGTAGCTATGGCACAATTGCAATCATTATGCCAGCAAAAAATAGACTTGAGTTCAATGATCTGCAATAGTGTCCCTGCATAACTTTATCTCTCAGCTTCTCTGACCAAAATCCTCATATGTTTTTAGGTTCAAAGTCCAAAGGCCTTTATGTAAAACCCACCTACAGTGCAATTCCTTCCAAAAAACCTCTAGGTGCAAAGACGCCATCGAGAACTGATAACCAAGCACCTGTCAGGTAAGGTTCTTTAGGAAAAAAAATGGAGATCACATGATGTCCGCCCTGCTTATTTAGATTACAGACCTTATAAGGAAAGGGAATGTCTTTCCCTGAGCCTACCTTCACTTTCTAGCACAAATAAAGCCTTAGTTAACATGACCACAGTGCAATTTATTGCCACTTTAATAATGACAGGCTGGAAAGTTTACAAAAATGAAAAAAAAAAACCAAACAAAAAAACCCACCAAGCCAAGAATCCTGAATCTCAAGATCAAAATTTCTAATCCTCAGATTTTTCAGTCATGAACAGAGGGTTCCTAGCAGGCTCTTAGCTTTCAGACAACAAAACACAAATAGAGAAAAAAAAAAAAAAATCATCAAAGAGCTTTGGTTCAGCTCCCCCACTGAAGACCGTGCCCAGAAAAGAAAAAGAGAAAAGCCCAAGAGTAAAATGTCTTGTAGGTGCCCTTGAAGGCTGACACCGCCTGACACGGCCACGTTCACGCCCCCGTTTCTCTCTACGTGCTCAGCATGCACCTTGCTTAGATAGCTCCACCGAGACTGCCAAACTAGGAAGTTAAAAAACGCAACAAATTCCCTTATTGTTCTTGTCACCGCAGTAACTATTTATCTTAGCACCATGTGCTAGGCAAATCATCGTCTATTCGTGCTTTAATCTACCTAATCCAGGATGGAAAAACACTACCCAGCAAATCTTCATTGTTGGAACGTTATTTATAGCCATCCTTTTTATGAATAAAAGACCTGCTCATAAGTCAGCTGTCAGATTTCCCCTTGTCATTACAGGTCCTGATCCTGTGCGACCCTACTACTAACAGCGGAATGGCCATGCTCTTCACCTGGGAGCCTGCAGCTCTTGGTAAAGGCAAGCAGCGCTTTCTTGGCTCCTTTTTTAAATTCAGCCCTTGCGGGATGACTAGGCTTGCTCAGTGCAGCCAGCATAACGCCACTTCACTCTGTTCACCCCTTCATGGAGGAGCACTGGGTCAAGCTCTTCTTCATTCACCCAATCCAGCATGTGGGTTGCACCCCTGCAGACAGAGAGGCATTTGGGGAAGGGGAAGAAGTTGCACTCCCTCTTTTGTTTTCCTCAGCTGTATCAAAATCCAACCCCAAATGAAAAGGTGAAAATGTGTCTATAATAGCAACTACAGAGCAAAAAATAGTAGTGCCACTTTTCCGTACACGCCTTTGTTTGCTGAACATAAAGCCTGAGTTGCCACTGAATCAGACACATGGAATTAAAACATTCAGATAGGAAAGCAAAGGAGACAGGAAAAAAAAAAAAAAAGAATCTGTATATATTATACTATAGTACCAGAAGCAGGAAAGT
>VFFE01006716.1:577292-600334 GCA_008921705.1 Burhinus oedicnemus | reverse complement strand
ACACCTGACTGAAATAAAATACAAATGCAAATTTTCCTCCTAAGTGACACAGGGTATGGCAGTTTTGTTCCTCCTGAGCAGTATCTACATGAAAGATCCTGTTCTTTAATGTTACATTACCACCAACCAAAAAAAAAAATCTAATTCACAATAAACATTAATTCATTGTTTGCACAGGCATTCTGCAATGTTTAATTAGCTCATTGTTTAAGGTTTAAGAGCTTTAGGGACCTTTTTCTTATGAATTATTGAATTTATATCCTGTTCTACTTGGCTGATACCATCCAACTTTCTAAACCACAACCGTGATAAGTACTTGATAGAAAAACAGTAGTTGTTAGTTTGTAGACATTAGGAATTTTGCAGAAAGCTTGCAAATATTAGACACTGGTTATTTGGTGTACGTTGCGTTCAACAGGAGAAGAGAACACTCATGAGTGCTGGATGTAAGTCAGCGGTAGCCACCTGAGGGCTGGATTTTTTTTTAATTTTAATTTTTTACACTTTTTTTCCTTGTCCTCTTGATGTGCAGGCTGATAGATTTTTAGTGTGCTCATATGTCAATCTACTAAGATGTGATTGCAACCCACAAGCTTATTTGAGAGAACCTGCCAAACACCTCTCAGATGGTAAGAAGTCAGTGGTTGCTTTATTTGAGAAGGGTTGGACTCAGACTCAGCAATGAAAGGCTCAATAACCCACTTCCATTTAACTCCTCTGGTACAGAGACGCTGTATCAGGACCACTGATATATAATTTGGTGATATTTACCTTCCCTTACTGTTTCCTGTGGTCATCTTTGACTTTCGTGATTCTTGTGGTCATGGTCTAAAAGCTCCACAACCTTGCACCAAATGAACAATGAACTTTCTGCACTTACTCCTAATTGTGAATCATATCGACCGTAAAATTTGATTTGCATTACAGTAACACTTTGATGTCTAAGGCGTGATCACACTCCCATTGTGCAAGGCACTATACAAACCCAGAACAGTAGACGTTGTTCCAAGAATTTACAGTAAACAGACCAGAATACCTCAACCGACCTTGATTTCTCACCTGACAACTTTCCTCTCTGGTTTAACTCACATCCCAAAGAGTTTGAAACCAAAGCTTTGCAGGTAATTATCCTCTCATGCTGCACAGATACTCCCACCTTTAAATATTTGTGTCCAGGTTATTCTCGCAGAGCAGCATTTTTTCTCCTGAAGGTTCACGCACATATACCTTGCAAAGAAAGACCACTCCCAATCACGGGGTACCAGTACAGCCATTGTTAAAGCATATACTGACCACTGGGCTAGAGCAGTTGCCAAAAATATGTCTGCAGTCATTCATCCATGCAAACACTAACATATATGAAATATAATCAAGCATTGTGAAGATTGGCTCACCCAGTATTTGCAAGGCATGTATTGATTAAAATATCGATCAAGGCACTCGGTGACATTCTGTGCTTGGAACCTCTGGTTCTGCTGTTTCCCAGTGGAGATGGGAAATTGCTCAGCGCAGCTGGGGGTCTGGCTGCTGCCTTGTGTACACAGGCCTGGAAAAATGCAACAATCAATTTGAGAAATGGCAGGTCCTAAAGCTAAGTTTTGTGTATGATTAAAAGCTTGTCAAAAAAACCCACCTTGTCAAAACCAAGTTTTTGATAATTACAAAATATTAACGAAACAACAGCGTAGAAATCACTACAGTTCTTACAATACAAACATAGCAATGTTGTTTACTTTACTTCTCAATATTACTAAACATTTGCTAAACTAGAAAGTGAGTCAACATCATTTATACTTTTCAGCATAAATTTAATTTTTGAGAGATGAACTAAAACAGTATCAGTTTTTCAAGATTATATTAATTATCACAAGCTCATCCAAGTCTCCATCTGTTATTACAGCTAGCCACATTTTATATCAAAGTTCTATTTATAACTTCTTCTAAATACTTAATAGATGGATGGTATTGCCATGTTACTGATATGAAGATAAAGGTGTTAAAAGCAGTTATGAGCCTTCTAGCAGTTGTGTTATAAAAGGGCACAAATTATGGTAGTTAGCAATCTAATGACAGGACTCCTCCATAATAATCCTGAAAAATTGATTAGCCATTTATTACAATGTCTATAATTTACTAAACATAGGCAAACAGAAGCTATGGTATTAATCATGATTAAAAGAGGTTTTTAATTGTTATTGATCAAAGTTAAATAGCCAAAGAGAACTATTCCTGTTAAAGTCCAGTTAAACTTTATTACTGTTATAAGATGTTTTTATGCATAAGATGTTATTACTGTTATAAACAACCAATGAAGCATGCTGCGATAAACAAAATCTTACTTTTCTGACTAGATCAACACATACTAAGTTAAATCAGCTCTCTTCCTCTGAACTTCACATTTCTTCTGACAATGAAAAAACAAGGTTAAGATGTTCTTTTGAAAAATTTTTCAACTGTCTGTGTGGGATCGCAGCTGAATTACAATGAGGATTCTTCATTTCTTTTAGGAAATTAGATCCTTCATTTCTTCAAATTCCTTATTGCACCAAGTAATCTTTAAAACAGTTCCTGGAATGGAGTGAGATAAGTCATCTTGCATAAGTGAATTTACAAGTATATGAAAGGAGGGCAAGTACAGAACTGATAAAAGGAAGTTTATTTTAACACTACATATATCCAGATGCAGAACTTTTGCCTGAAGAAGTTGCTGAAGCCAAAGTTTCAAAACCAAATTACTTAGAACTGCAACCCATTCAGAGTTCTACTGTTTCATGCTAGCACCGTTTTTGGAAAGGTTATTAGCAGGTGTAAACTTATTCATTCAAGACCAGGAGGAGATCTAGAGAGATAGAGCCGCCTACTGCAAGATTTTTATGCTCTCTTCTGAATTATTTGATATTAGAACCCAGCTAGACTCGCTGGATGGTGTGCTGCCCACTTTACAGTCGAAGCACTCAGCCTCTTATCAGCCTTAGTTGTTTACATATGTACCAGATTAAACTTCTTACTCTAATAAAATCAGGCAAACAACACCAAGAAGTTGTCAAAACTGGGTGCCCAGTTATCACTCTCCGAGGATCACCAGTTGCAAATCCATTTCACATCTGCTTTTGGGGGGGGGCAATTTGTACAGCTTTTCATTCATCTGATTTTCAATATCTGAGTTGTTTTGGTTTTTTTTATTTTAGTTGGAGTCCATTGGTGCTATCAGTCACAGAAGGATGAACAACCACACTGTAAAGGTACTGCTAAACAATTTATTCTTCCAGTCACATAAGTGTTTAGATTCTTCTGTTTTGCAAAAGGCCTTTTATAGAAATAATACAAAAATTCAAACAACTCAGCATTTAATGCTGCGTGATTATGTTATATACAAACATAAGTGCTAAACAGGATAGCTAAAGAAGGGTATTTTGAAGATATCAGTGTTTGTTCTAACTCTTAATTTTGTTTCAACCAGGGATAACGCTAAAAATATAAAAAAAGAACTCTAAATGTCCTCCAGAGGTAATCATCCCAGCAAGCTGGGTATAGACAGCTATTTAAATTCTTAAGGACAGTTATGAAAAGTCCTAATGTTTTACCTACAACTCCACCTTTTGTTTTACCAGCAATACCCACCTAGGCTGCCTGCTCCCTTCCTCATCCCTGTGTGCTGCCCAGCCCTCCCTGGAACTGACTGTGCTGGGAACAGCCTTTCATTCCCAGCACCACCACCACCACCACCACCACTACCACTTTCTTTTGGTTTTGTTATAGTTTCCAAGTTTCTATAGTTTCTATGGTTCGGCCAACCTCAGTGGTAGTTCACTTTCTATTTTACAGCCATTTACACGTGTATATTTTCCTATTGGGCTTAACAGAATATTCTTGACACATAGTAATATTTTTAAAATTACAAAAAATTATATGCTAAGAAAGTTTCTGTGTTAAATTCCAACAATTAAAGACCTTTTCTTCAAAGATGTCTCCAATTTCCCAAGTAAGAATCTGTTGACTGACTGGTGGTTCAGCTTTATCAAGGATTTGCAGTCAGAAAAAAATTATTTTCTTCATCCTCAAATAGATCCTCGACAATGGCATTCAACATATGCCACCTGCAAAGGAAACAAACAGTCACCTATCAATATTGTCACCAAAAATGTCATTTATGACGAAAGCCTTAAGCCACTGAATTTTGAAGGGTATGATGTAAAGGGATCTTCAAAATGGAACATAGAAAATAATGGACATACAGGTAAGTACTATCAAATTATTACTGTTATTATGTTACTTGTGCCCTCACTTGGAACCATCCATTCGCTTCTTCCGTGTCCTAGGCTACAAGTTAGTATAACACTGAAACTGTTATTGCTTAAATTACAGCTGCAAAAATAAGATAGCACCCCTATATTTCATTAGCGATGCTGTCTGAAGCAAGGTCAGTGTCTCGAAGTTTATGGGAATTATCTAGTTTTTGGATCCTGGACATGTTCCTTGAGCGTCTCAGCAGAAATTGATTCTGCGCAGAAAGACAACTCAAGATGTCCAGGGAACCTCTAGGACTAGGAGGCACGTGAGTATAGAGGTTTAAGACAACAGTTTTGGCAGAGGTATATAACTTCTGCTGAATGCTCCTATACCCTTAATTTCTGGGCTTGCCCCTTCTGACTCTTGTTTCTGCACAAAGAAGAACACAATCTGGGAAAGTCATTCAACCAGTGGCTTGCAGTGTGTCTGTCTTACTAGTTCTTTAAATAATGAGTTGAAATCTTCTCAGATTTCTACCTGTTTTCTCAGCACGCAGAAGTAATCTAACGTGAGTTTGTCGATCTGCTACTTACTGACTCAGTAAACAGTGAATCAGTGGACAGCGAATCAGTAAACAGTGAATCAGTGAATAGTAATTTAGCACTGTTTCACTTCCTCCATTTGCTTCACTAAAAGCAATATGAATGAAGATGCTTCAACACTATTATGCTAAATTACTTTAAAAAGAAATCTGTTCTCTTTTTTTTTTTTTTTTAATTATCTATTGGTGCTCTTAAAATCTTAGATGGATTGTTTTAATTGCCAAATCCCTAAAATGGAAAGTTGCAAGTGGCAAATATTTTCCTAAATGAAAATTGAAAGGTAGGAAGGTAGATATCTGGGTAGACTTTCACAGCCAGAGATTCCAGTTTAAAACATCAGTATTTTGACAGACCATAAGAAAAAGACATGTTTTGAGTTTTCACTAGTATATAGCTTAATGGCTTTCCCATTACAGAACGATATTCTAAAACCTCCATATTACAGTCGCTGTGCACAGAAATATCTTTTACACAAAAATTAATGTTCATAAGGATTGGTCAGAACTCTCATCTTTCCCAGCCATGCAAAAGAATTAGGTTTCTAATCTGGGCTTTTAAAATTTCTTCCTTCTGAGGGGAACCAGTTCCTGTGCTACAATGAGTACAACACTGAAACTGTTATTGCTTAAATTACAGCTGCAGTTAGAAGCTCTACGTGAGATTAGACTATCATTATGTTCGATGATGTGCAGATAGCAAAGGTCAGTGTCTCAAAGGTCCTACAATCTAAATAAATAAAGCCAACAAAGATATGTTACTCATCCATTTACAGGTAAAAAAGCAAAGTAACTAAATGACTCACACAAGCTTCCAGTTCATTTGGAATTCAGGACAGAAATGAAATCTCTGGGGCTTCAATCCAGGTCAAAACAATCTTTCCTATGGAAAGAAAAGTACTGTGCTTAATGTAGAGGTCTTAATAAGTAAATTTTAAAAATATATCCCAAATGTCTCAGGCACAGGAAGTGATGGTGATTTATAGCTAGAAAAATATTTCCTAAGAAAATTTTGTTTTGCTGTTAACAACAGATCAAGCATAACATTAAATAGGCTTAAGTTGCAACATTACTCTAAATTAAAACAGAATATCTTTAAACCCTGCCCAAAACAAATGTTGCAATGCAGACAATAGGAGATAAAACCGATGCTTAAAAACCAAATAAACTGTGATCAAGTTTACTTTTAAGAATAATTTGATAGAGAGTGTTCTCCTAGACAAACAAATGAAGGAATATAGGGTCTTCTGAAAGGTACAAGTAGCTCTGGCTCCTGGGGTTATAATGGCAGTGAACAAATCCCTACAAATCCCCTCAGCACTATGAAGGAAAGACAGTCTATCACCCCATGTTCTTCAAAGTGCAATCAACTGGTGATACTCCAAAGTATATAGCAATGGGTGCCGTAAAAATCTACAAAACCGTTATCCTGGAACAATCCAAAGCAGTGCTCTGCCCTTTTCCTCCATTTTACAAAGGGAAACAAGTGTAATCAAATTTATTTTATTTGTTATTATTTATTTAACTGAAGTAATGTGTAGCTCAGCTCTCCAGCACGTGAGGCTCTACACAAGTCATTCAAGTTCACAGAGAAAATCCCAGTTAGAGATGGGAACAGAAGCTCCAAGTGCTGTGCCATAGTGGGATGCTCAAATGCTGTTGCATATTACTAGGAAGTGGGCAGTGATATTTCTCCCTTTCATCTCAAATTAGTCTCAGCCAGCATTTTGTAAGAGTTCAGCCTCTGCAAAACTGAACTGCTGGAACACTTGGTATGAAAAACCAAGCCAGAACTTTAGGATAAATTTGAATCTCCAGAACATGCATCTCTCTACTCTCAAATACTAATAATGTATGAACTGTTTGGGTTTTTTTAAACTACTGATTTGTCTTCCCCAGTTAAAGTAACATTAAGCACATCCCCTAAAATCGGAGGTGGCGATCTGGAAAGAAAATACAAGGCGATAGAATTTCATTTGCACTGGGGATCCCAAGATGGGCAGCAATACCTTCCCGGGTCAGAGCACAGCATAGATGGAGAAAAGCAAGCCATGGAGGTAGGTGAGACTATTTGTGGATTATGGCTTTGATTCAAGAACTCTGGCTTTTTAAGATACTGTTGCACAAAAACTATCGGCTTGTTCTCCAATGAAACCCCAACAGTGGAAATACAGATGCAAGGACACGTTGCTCACTAACCAGAACACACAGGAAAACACACTAGTTTGGCGTAACAAAGGTACAGGAGAGACAACAAATCTGGAGTTATATAGCCCTTTGGGAGGAGAAATATTTAGAAGTCTATGCAGTCTGATTACACTCTCACACTACTTATTCAGATTATGTATTCATTTCTGGGACTATAACCATGAGTTGGCCTATGCAACCAAAAAAAATATTCTCTTCAATGCAAGACAAGTCACCAGTGCTGATACACACGGGCTGGTGGAAAGAAACCACCCCTCTTTCAAACCATGATGTAAAAATCTGCCTGTTCCACTGCACAGGCTGAAAACTGAGGGCTGCAGCAGTCCACAGAGCGCTTCACCTTCTGGGGAGATGTATGAAATGATACCGATTTTGATGAATGAAGGCCCCACCGCAGCGTAGGTGCAGAGAGGCAACCAGGCTGCCCTTACAGCAACCAACTGTAGAGGAAAATGAACAAATAATTGTCCTTGACTATTGTGTTACAGCTTCATATTGTCCACATAAGAGAAGATGTTTCAGATATAACAGAAGCGAAGAAAGTTACAGATGGTGTGGCTGTGTTAGCATTCTTTATAAAGGTAGGCAGCCAAATTTTTAATTGTCCATCGCGAATCTACCAGCAATTTGGCTGAGTGATTGTGTTAATGTTACAGTAGTCCACGACCTAAGCCTACCCATCTTCTGCAGGCATTCAGTGCCAGCACTTACTTCCTTTACCCTTTTCCGTATTCTGCTTGCTGTTATCTTTTAGCCTTGTGGTTCTTTTCTGTTTTACTCACAATTAATTTAAAGCAATGTTGAGGAATGCATTATTTGGAATCAATATATTTACATTTCAGGTTAAAGAAGAAAATAAAAACTATGCAAGTCTTATAAATGAATTAGAGAATATTGAATACAAAGGTAAGACACTTGTGTTGGTCAAAACGCAACATATGGGCCCAAAACTGAAAATAGTATTCGAGGTGGGGCCTCACCAGTGCCAAGTACAGGGGGATCATCACTGCCCTAGTCCTGCTGCCCGCTCTATTCTTGATAAAGGCCAGGATGCTGGTGACCTTCTTGGCCACCTGGGCACACTGCTGGCCTATATTCAGCCAGCTGTCAACCAGCACCCCCAGGTCCTTTTCCACCAGGCAGCTTTCCAGCCACTCTTCCCCAAGCCTGTAGCGCTGCATGGGGTTGATGTGACCCAAGTTCAGGACCTGACACTTGGCCTTGTTGAACCTCACACTATTGGCCTTGGCCATTGATCCAGCCTGTCCAGATCTCTCTGTAGAGCCTTCCTACCCTCAAGCAGATCAACATTCCTGCCCAACTTGGTGCTTAGGGACATGGTTTAATGGTGGACTTGGCAGTAGCAGGTGAATGGTTGGACTCGATGATCTTAAAGGTCTTTTCCAACCTAAACAATTCTATGATTCTATATATTTATTTTGAGCACATATACTACCATGTAGTTGATGGTCTAGTCCTGTTCTAATTACAGTAGGGATTGCTACTTGAAAGTCAAAGCCAAAAGATAAGGGTTAGTTTGTCATGCACTCAGAGCACTGCAGGTGGGAGAAAATCTAGTTCTCCGTATCTGCAGTGAAGAAACCTCCCAGAACCAGAATGAGTACTCCTGCTTCTGCAGGAGGAAGCAAAGTGAGAAGGAAAACATGCAGAGCGTTAACACAAGAGGTGTGTGTAACTCGTGCTGTGTGGGATCCTGCAGCCGGCAGTCAGGGATCTCACAAGCAGCACAGCGCGGCTGCCCCAGGCAGCGTGGGAAGCATGCATGGGGATGCGGCTTTACACAGCCACGTTTGAAGACAAATGTGAACAATACCTGCAGCCACGCTTGTTACAGGCAATGTTTCCTCATGGCTTGCCTAGAGCAAACAGCACAGATGGAGCCTCTGCCACTGAGTTCTCTTCTCCCGCCTGAGGAAGACCTTGGAAGGTACTATCGGTATGAGGGCTCCCTCACCACTCCCGACTGCCACGAGGGTGTCATCTGGACAGTATTTGAGAAGCCAATTGAACTCAGTTTTTCTCAGGTAAGTCGCGGAGGGATAGCCTGAAAGGCCTGCTTATGGTTATTTTGCCCCTTCAGCTGCCTGCTCACTCACACAATTTAGCACAGACTCGTTAGCTGCTTCGCTGCTTTGTTCCTATGACACACACACTTGGTTGACATTAGTCTGAACGTGTGCCAGTTTTTGGACCGTAATTAAATCACCTCTCAAAAAATGGCAGGAAAGGGGAAGGAAGGGGAAATGATGACGTGAAAAGAAAGCCAAAAAACCCCACAGGTAAACACCTAGCTCAGCGCTTCGTCAGCAGCACTTCCACTATAGGCATCTGCTCACACCCAAATTTCACTACTTTTCTGCTGTTGTCGTATCAGGATACCAAAACAGGTATCCAAACCAAAAATGCAAACTCTGAGACTATCATCATCAGCTTTAAGCAACCCATTTTTGTCCTACAGAAAGGAAGAGGAGACTAAATCATGACTGACTCTAAAATACAGATTATTCAGCTGACAGAGTACACGATTAAAAAATTCCCATGTCCTAGAGTGGCCTCTCAGCAATACTACTAGCCAGTACAGCCTGGCCACGAGCCAGCATCTGTATTTTAGTTCCTTACCTGCAATGTACTCATAATGACTTCAGTCACAGGGCAATGCTCAGCCACACACAAGTCAGGGCACCACAGCACACAAGAGCGAGCATCTGCTTGCTCTGAGCCAGCTTCTTGCTGAAGCAGTTAGAAATTTGAAGCGAGGAAAGAAATCCTAGTCCTCTTACTTTGGTGTCACTGTGACATGATGGACAAGGACAGGACCGTGTGCGTCAAGAGGACTGGTGTAACCAGGCCCTTGAGCTGGATAAAGCATTTGACTCACACAGAAAGGAAGTCCCCGTGATTTCAAAGGCTACAAGAAGTCATCTGGTGGTGACCTCTGGCAGAAGCCTCCATCACATTGTTTCCTGCAGGGTTTAATGCATCCATACAGTTCAAAACAATGCCACAGAGTAAGGCACTGCAGGTTTATAACATCACAATTTCCAGTGTTCCATGGAAAAAGACTTTAACGATCTATTCTTTCTTCAATGTCTGCAGATTTCCCGATTCTCAGCAGTTCGCTTTGATGGGCAGAACTCAACTCACATGGTTGAAAATTTCCGACCTGTTCAGTTTCTGAATGAACGAAAGGTGCGCTGGTCCAGTGCCAGCGTCCTCCTGCCTACTGCTAAGGTTTTAATGTTGGTCCTGATGATTACGTACATCCTGAGTTCTCTTTGCCAATGAACACTTCTCATCTCATTCAAGATTCTGGGCTTTTTGGAGGCTGGTTTTTTTTTTTTGTCGCTGTTTCATTGGGTTTTTGTGTCAAGTATTCTCTCTAACTACCAACTCATGAATCATATCTGAACACAGAACGTAACCTTTTCCTCCTCCAGACACTAATCAAGAACTTCTGTTGCTGCCCTTACATAAAATAAAACCCATTGCACTAAATTGCAAGAATTCAAAGGAACTGTAAGATAAACCTATGAAGATTCAAATTTAAAAACAAAACAAAACAAAACCCCAAAAACCAAAAAACACTTAAAAAAGCATTAGGATGGATTATCTGCAAGTCTCTAGTTTTAACAGAACACTGGGAGGACACTTTACAAGATATACAGACGACCTACAGGAGGAATCTGTTAAGTGCCTATGATGGGTTTTGCTTGGAATATGTTTACATTCAGCACTGCAAATCAGGAAGACAGTAATACATGGAGCAGTTCTTATTACCCCTACATGAAGGTACAACACAGAGCAAAGAAAAGTGCTCGCACACAATTAAGCAACATCTGGGTCGTCCTATGTAGTGAAGGATATGTGACAAATTCCATCTGTACTAACGCAATTCCCCACCCCCACCCCTTCTTCCTTCAGAATATCTGAAGTTAATTTTTAGATGAAGACACTGGATTCCTTTCATCTAATCTATTGATTCTGGATTCAACGTTTCTCTATTAAGCCTATTTATTCAGCTTAGTACAGCATCTTTCTCTGGGATGGCCATGCGCAATATGATGTGCCAAAAAGAAAACGAGAAGCTCAGCCACACATATCAATCGCACATCTGTGGGAATTCCCTCTCTTTGGAGGGCTGCATTTGAAGCATGAGACTTTGATGATCCTTTACAGTTTTCATTTGCCTAATAAAATGGGACAGCTCAAGAAATGGCTCTTTCCACCATAACATTATAGAAGCTTTTAAATTGCAGTTTGAACATTTCCGCGTGAACATTTCCCTACGAATTCCCCCTCCCGCCCCCTTTATTTTTGTGTAACAAAATTCCTGTAAGATATTCAAATATGGTTAAGATTCATAGTTTTCTTAAGAAGATTGTGATTTCAACTGATTTCTTCAGATCTTACCCAATTACTTACAGAAAAGCTCGGTATATTGGGAAATGGGATTTCCTTATGTTATTCCAGTTCTCTCTCTGAAGACAGAAGTAACAGGTTTTTTGGGCTATTGCCATACAACATGTTACAGCTTCTTTTAGAATTTTAGGTTTTGGCCAGACCAAAATAGGATTTCATATTAGCAGACTTGTATTTTTCTATTTAGGGCAATGTTGGCAGAGATGACTTTATGCTACAGCTAGATGGTCATTTTCAGGAAAATCATGGCAGTGAGACTAACCGCAGCTCACCAAAGGAGAAAAAGCAGGGTGAAAAATTATTTTCATATTTAACAATTAGTAATATAAGCTTAAAAAAAATCCACACATGGGAAAGCAAATTCACCTTTTTAAGTTTAGAGAAATGATTAAGACTTTAACTGTATTTTTAGCTAACTGGAAAACTTTTGAGAAGCAAACGGAAATGAAAGATTAAAGTTTAACTGTGACCTGTATGTTCATTGCCTTGTGTTTTTATTTCTTTCACCCTTGCTGAAGGAGAATCCACACAACACCCATTCAGAAAAGGAATGTGACTTTTATTCCCCTATTTTCTTCAAAATGTTTAGGGTTGGGTTTGCATTTTTGGAGGGCCAAGGGAGGGATCTGCAGTATATTGGGACGTTTCTGATGTCAGCAGGCTTCTGGAGCTTCTTCTTCACATGGGCCATCAGGCTTTTACATGCACATAGCAAAACTGCTTTGAGCACAGCACCTTGCTCAGCACAGCTGGGGCACACACCCAGCCCATCGGGTAGAGGACAGGCAGGATTCTTACAATGACAGAAGAGGTACCCTGGATTTACCCAGTGTAACTTCACCTCTGTACAAACACTTGGTTAGTTGGTTAACCAGGACAAACAGTTGCCTACGTACCCATCTGTTGACCATCTCTGTGTTAGTTGTGTTCATTACATCCCTCAACATCCCACAAGTAGAGAATGCATCAGGAAATGAAGAGGAAAGGTGCTTTGTTTTCAGGCTATTTTTCAAGACATAATAAATCAAAGTATTCTGAAAGGCTCACGTTTTAATATTCTTTCAAGATTTACAAGCAACATAATAAACAGCACAATCACATGCAGAAGTCCCATAGGCCTGGAAGCTCCTTTTTTAAAGACCAGCGATGTGAATACTCCTCAAGATGCCTCCACTGAGCACAATGCCGTTTGCATTAAATAAGCCCCCTGCATCTGCTGGAAATATGTATAAGAGCACACCAACCCTCTCCATTCAGATTTTTCACTAATTCCTGAAGCGATTCTCATTTCATAGGCAGCTCTCTTAAGGATGATTGGAAGAAACTGTGGAGGGTCTGGGTCTACTGCCATTTATTACTAGTGACAAAATGATAAATCATAGGGACAACTTTTCACTAGGTTGTGCCTCAGTTTACCATGTGGATAGAGAGGAGCATTTACAGCACCTAGTTATGATGTGAGAGGATCTTATTTACTATGAAATAAATTTAAACATAAGTAAGAGGAAGAAACAAAAAATCTGCTGAAAAGATGGTCAGTCCTCTGTAAGTACTCTTCTGCACAAACCTTAGCATGAATAAAATCCGAATAGACAAGTGTGACCATTTTTACTGTGTGAATCTGAATTTTATGCCAATGAGGAAAAGGGAAATGCTACAATCTGCATCTGTGTCAGTGGTCTAGTTCAATTTGATCTTTGTCAGAGGCACCTCTTTGCAACCAGGCAGACACATTTCCTTCTGGTGCAGGACGTGACAATTACAGGACTAGTATCAATGCAGTAAATGAATACAAATCTACAGCAAAAGCTATTCAATGAAAAAACCAGTAAAAGACAGGAAGGCTTGAAGTGGGACATTTGGTTTTCTTTTGTGAAGATAGTTATGGAAAAGTAATTCGCTGTTCCACAGGTAGCTTCAGGCGCAGATTTTCAAGAACTGTGTCTACACTACATTTGGCATGAAACTTCTTATATTGCGAAGACACTGGGAAACGACAGTAACTCCTGAAGAACTAATAGCCAAGTTGTGATAATACAGGAAAGGGTGGGGGGAGGAACAGAGGTAATTAGAAAGACCCAGAAAGAACAGTATTTTCCCACGTACAGAACAGTTAACACAGAACTTTGCTAATACATTTCACATATGTTGGAGCCAGAGTTGAAGACCGCTTAGCTTCTGTGACTGAAAACTGGAGTACAACAGAAAACGAAACACCACTGGAAACTAAAATCCACTAGAGATGTATGGTTTAGGTTTCAAACAAAAAAGACCTGCAGGGGCTTTGTCAGCCTGAATCAAGCCAGAGGTAGACTAGCATTTGGATTGCAGAAAACCAGACATATGAACTGATCGTGTTCAAGAGTGCAAAGACCAAAACATTCCAGGAGATTATCAAAGTCTGGATGTAGCTTTGCTTATGAGAACTCTGTCCTTTGGAAGTAGCTTGCATTTTGGTTTAGGGTTCACCTGTAATGGCACTCATGGTAGAGTCTATTCACCATAAGGCTGAACAGCAACTAGGGACTCACCAGACTTCAGCAGGTCCTCCCCGTTTCTAAAAATATACCAAACTGAGCTTACGTGCTGTTGTATAACGCATCCAAAAAGCAATCCTTTTCCAGTTTTGAATCAGAGCTTGATTTGAGTGCAAGCCTTCAGAGGTCTGAGAGGTGAAGGAGCAGATCTGCCACAGGAACACAAGCCCAGCTTCACTCCTGTCACAATATTCTGACAAGCAGTGGGGGAGCGGGGGGGAGGACAGGAGGGCAGGCACAAAAAAAATCAGCAAAACATTTTCTCAGGAAGCAGAAAGAGACAAGGAAACCTAGCCATTACTCACAAGAAATATTTACATTATCCACAAAGAATTTCAAGAAACTTGCCAGCTTCGTTGTATGGTCAGTTCCTCCAGCTGACAAACACAAGCTCAAAATGAACTTTTCTTCTGTACAGAATTATTTTTCCATGACTGCTTGGAGACAAGGATAGAACTTTTTGCCTTTTCCTTTCCTCCCTTGCCCATCCAGAAGTGGATTTCACAGGGAAGACAGCATTTGCCAGCCCAGCCAGCAGCCTTCCTGTTAAACAGATGTCATATAGCAAATCCACAAAGTATCCTCCGTCCCTCTGTGGTCAAAAAAAGGATACAGAGAAGCCTACCTAGCTTCCCAGGCAGGTTTTGAAGTTTAATAAATGTGTTAGTACCAGGTGTAATGTCACCTACCTCTGATCCAGAGACAGGGGAGCTGCACCTTGACAGGAGATAACACTCTGTGACAAAAATCATGGTTGGACTCTGTGATCTTAAAGGTCTTTTCCAACCTCAATGATTCTATGATTCTATAAATGATTCTGTGAAAAATGTTTATGGTTGGAGATGCGAGGCTCTCTTCAAAAGAGTTAGAAGTAGATGTGGTGATTTTCTTCCAATAAGCACTACAAATGATATGGGATTTAGAGAAATTTCAATGACAGAGAAAAAAATGTCATGGTAGCTCTGTGCAGCCAGAGGTGGCTGTGGAAAACATTTCATATAGGAGAAAATCTAATATAAATTAAGAAAAAAAAAAAAAGGAAATGTAGGATGAGGGGTAATGGTTTCAAACTAGAAGAGGGTAGATTTAGATAAGATCTCAGGAAGAAATTCTTTACTGTGAGGGTGGTGAGACACTGGAACGTGTTGCCCAGAGAAGCTGTGGCTGCCCCATCCCTGGAGGTGTTCAAGGCCAGGTTGGACGGGGCTTTGAGCAACCTGGTCTAGTGGGAGGTGTCCCTGCCCATGGTAGGGGGTGTGGAACTAGATGATCTTTAAGGTCCCTTCCAACCTAAACCATTCTGTGATTCTGTGATTTACTAGTAAATTAACGTGTATCTGTCAAAAAGCCAGTAAAACACTAGCTGAGGTGCAGTGAAGACATGCATGTAGGGAACCTGAGCCCGGCAGCCTCCTGCCATGCTGCCCAGCCTGAGGGGCTGCTCCCTGCAGACACCAGGCATGATGGGTGCGGAGCAGCATCACCTGTGGAAATACACCCCAAGAAGCATCTGAAAACCACCTCGCTTGTATGCTGCATCTCTCACTTGCTGCTTACAGAGCCTTTTGAAAGCACCTGTTTCAACACGAGGAGATGAACCCATGAGGATGCAGCCAAGGGACAAGGGAGACCTGTCTGAGGCATCCCCTACCCCAGGGCAGTGCTCAGCCTGGCAAGTCTTTGTGCACCTTGTTTTTCTCAGTGTTATTTCCCTGTTTGTAATCTCCTTTGCAGACAGGGCTGACTCACCGCTTTGCTGGTCGCGGGCTGTGGGAAGCGGCAGCACAGTGGGGCTGTGGCCTCCCTGAGGTGGGCGTGGTGGCATGGCGGCCTGCAGCACCCACCGCTGCCACAGTTGGGTTCAAATGGCAGGCAGGGCAGCCCTGCCATTTAAAAAGTGAACTGAAAGGAAAAGAAGGGGGTGGGGGGTGGGTGGGGAAGAAAAAAAGGGAGAAAAGAGAAAAAGACCCTCTCAGCATGGCAGGGGTGGCAGGCTAGGGGTTGGGCACCCACAGACCTCGCCTGCTTCTGGCCGCCATCTTCTGAGGGTCCCTTCAGTGGGCTGAGGGGAGCTCCACAAGCCTGGCGACACCCTTGCTGCGGGCATTTGCTGGGGGCTCCTCTCAGAGAACAAAAGAGCCCCATACAGCCTTCCCCACCATGTTTCAGGTATTGTAGCTGCGGGGCTTCAGGTGGCAGAGACGCGGCAGCAAACATGGCACCTCCAGGAAACCCCCGAAAGCAGCCTTGCTTCGGGCTGGTTGAGGAGCTGCAAAGTGCCGCACCAGCAGCTCCAGGGAACAGGGGTGACATTTCCAGCACATTTCCAGACGCCGCTGGAGGAGCTGGCCAACACCTCGGGGCCACCGATGCAGACTCTGGTGCCCATTGCAGGGTAAGAAGCCATCAAAGAAGCTGGGAGCATGAGCAACAGAGCGGTATCACCAGGGCCACGGTGACCTCCTCAGCCATGCTGGATAAAGCCGGGGCAGTTTGTCATCTCGATGCCCTCCCAGCTCTTTCTGAACGCAGACACAACTCTCAAGCCAACTGCTGAGAATGGGAACATGCAGTTTTCATTATGACGTTTAAATATATTTCCTAAAAATAACCCGCTGTTTGGGGCTTTTACTATCAGAAACAAATCCATATACACCCATAAAACCTGATTATAATTAGTCACACAAGTAAAATTATGAGTGTAATTAACCACAGCAATTAATTGAAATGCCTTTGGGACATTATTTCCCTTCTTGCAGTTCAATGCAATTTGCATTTAAAGTTGTATTATAAAAGGTATAAGACTGTAATGAATTTGGGTTGTTTCATTATCTTCTACCTATTAATATCTTCTGAAATGATTTAGACATCTAGTACTCAAACACAGTTTCCAAACAGCTGACGCTGTTTAATAACTATGGGGTTTGTTTTCTTGTAATCTGTCTCCTCCTAGCTAAACTTTTCCATGCCCTTTCTTTTTATCATGTGAAGAGAACCTTGCAAAAATATATTAGCCTCCATCTACTGAAATTACCTTCATAATGCCAATATGCATTCACTTCCCACATTACTAAGACTACTCGATGTTCCTGGCACGTAGGAGAAAGGTCTTGATTGATTAGTTTACAGATATATATGGTTATGAAGAATTTATGAGAAAGGAAGGCAAAAGTTTTACATTTTGCTGATTGTGCTGATGTTGAGATTAAGCCCTAAATAAATCATAATAATTTTCTATCAAGAATGCTGTATCTTCAAGAACCTAGAATAATTTGATTTTGTTGTACATTAGACTCTCAGCATTACACAAAATGCTTTCTTACATGCAGTAAGGCATAATGTTGTATGTCCTGGTACCCAAGAGTTGCCGCTGAGCCTATGAATAAATGCTGAGAGAAAAACAGTAAGCTCCCTAAGGTGAAGAAAAGCTGCTGCTTAGAAGAGCAGGATAAAGACACGAAGAGAACCACCGAGGTGCTGAAGTCTTCCTCCAGCCCCTTCAGCTGAAATTCACTGCAACTGATGGCTACTCAGCTTTCTGTGCAGCAGAACACATATGAGTAAAAGGGAGGATTCACCATTAATTTCCATGTCTGCAGAGAATTCCAGTGCTCCAAATCATTGCTATAGCTCAAACATTTGGGGAACTGGGTGTTGGGACAGTCCCAGTCCAAGGAGCATCCCTGTGTATAGAGAGCTCAGATGAAGTCTGCGAAGCAGATTGTAAGCAGAACAATTGCCAAAGTTCCATTTATTTCAATGGTTTTACAACAGTTTGATTGGCAGAGAACACGGTGTCTTATTGAGCACTGCAAAAAGGACTCCAGTGTCACTCATAAAAAACCCTGAAATGGGTTTCTATTGTCCTGATTGTTAATATTGAAATGCCAGAGCGTAAACGGGAAGTTCAGGTTTATGATCCCACAGATATGAATGCACATGTTACGGAACAAGATTGATCTATTTTAAAAAACGGTTATTAAAGCACATAAAACACAAATATTCAGATTACACGGAAATACATTTAAAAAGTTAGTGCAATTTCTACCGAGACCGTAGGACTGTTTTGAGTTTGTGACAGAGAAGAGTTCATAGGACAACAGGCAATCCACAGTTCATGACTTACAAATGCCTTGTATAAAGCTTATTAAAAAGAAAAAATCATGCCTGACCATTTCTCAGCAAGTACGGAATGATCTCAGTAACAGATTCAGCCTGAAGAAAGAGACGTGAGCTTGGTGAAACCTGGTGGCTTGTTTTGCTAACATAAGGCAACACACAGAGGAAGTTTATAAAAGGGCTGTGCAACAGAAGTATATACCCAGCATCACCTCTGACAGAAAATTCATTTACAAAAGAGCACACACAGTAAGCTATATAAAGTGGAGTTAACTCTTCCAATAGCTCATTTGCCCCCTTTGACTAAGACATACACGGCTAAGTAAGTCTTAACTTTTCCAGAAGATAGAACTGTGCAGAGTTTTCAACTTTCTGGCTAAATAGACTAAATAGAGGCTTTAAAAAACAAACAAACAAAAATAAAACAAAACAAAACAAAAAAACCCCCCAACCAATCAACCAAAAAAACCAACCAGACTGAGATAAGGGTAGGAAAAAAACGACACAAGAGAAAGTAAAAGTTTCCTTTACAAAAGTTATTTTGCAAAATTTGCCCCCAGCAGAGCCTATAGAAGCGATAGCGTAACTTGCTTCTCCCTTTAGAAAATCAGGAAGAACCGTACAATAATAAAATCTGCCGGTCGCATGGGCAGCAGTAATAAAAACTTCACTATCGGTGCCTGCTTCACGCTAAGTTACTGCCAAGTTCCTGTCAAGAAAGCTGAAATGGAATGATTAACACATCCTCCACCCTCATTATAGAGCGTTCAATTATCCCAGGATACTCTGTGGCAAATAGATCATTTTCAATAGAGCCCCGTACCACGCTCCCTGCGCTGCACACTCTGTAAAAGCTTGGCCGGCAGCAGTCTGCTTTTCTGCACCTGAGCCTCATCCCGGGGCTTCGGTTGTTTGTTTTCTTGTCTTCAAACTTACCTGGAAGGGAATTGAAGAAAAGGCAGCGTCCTTATACCAACGCTCTTAACGCTCCTGGGTTAGAATTTGTATTTAGTACTGCTTATAAGAAGCTCCTTGCAGCATGCTCTCGATCAACAGCGCCATTTGTTCTTATTAAGAGGAATTTGATCATCACTGATGACTTCCAAGAGTACTCTACCATCAACAACATTATTTCTAATACTGGAAGGACAGTAGTTTCCGCTCCTCACACCCCTTGCTCCTTTTTTTTTTTTTAAAAAAAAAGAAAACCCCCAAACAATGGCATACAGCAAAACACAGCATTACCAGTCTTTCACATGAGCAAATGAGCAATGTAATACAACCCTTCACTCTTAGAATTATGCCTTTCCTGACAAACTGGAGGAGTTATAGGAACTAAGATTAAACGGACAGAAGACAATCGTAAGACTCCAGACTTCTGTGTGCACCTATATATGGGCACACATGCACATATATATACATCAGTGGAAGTAGTAACATATGAAGCGAAAGGAAATGGTAAGTACATTTCTAAAATGTAGAGGGATACAAGATATAGGGAGGGTATTGCAATATGCAGCTACATGGTACACAAGAAGGAAAGATTACATTTTAGGAGCAGGTAGCTACCCTCACCTATAGCTGAAAGACTCAACCACATATAAATAAGCTTTTTATAATAGCATTTACTAGGTGCAAATTGTAAATTGGAGTACTAGCAGCATTCCACAAACCCAGCCTGCTGCTCCTGTGTGTCACATCATGATACTATAATGTGGGTTCATCGAGTATCAGTTCATTGGCTCTCTGCAAGACATTCTGGGACAGGGAGTTGGAGAAGTGGGGCAAAAATGGACCCAAATCAAATTTTTATTCAAAAAGATGCAGATAAATAGCAAGCCAGCCTGGAAGAAATTGTCCTCTACACAAACTACTATAACAGTGATATTAGTTTTTTAACTGATCTGTAACAATTTCCATTAGAAATTATTTTAAGTTCATATTTAAGTTTCAATCTTCACTGGGGCAGAAGGCAGGGAATCCAAACACTCACAGCTAGGGAGACTTACTATTGCGGTGGGAGTTGGAGTTTTTTACCGGTATGCAGTAATGCCTATGGGACCCTGATGACAGGTTCCTACCACCTCTACCAGAGACGAGCAGAAACCCAAGGGACTCAAAGGTAGCTTTGAAGTCACACCACACGGCACTGCTCCCCCCAGAACACCACTTGTCTAGAAAGCTGCTCTCCACTCTTCATGTTTCCGGAGTCAGGCATTCGGGCTCAAGGCATCAACACCACTTTAACCCAAATCAATCCAGAACACTATTTGTTAAAGCAGGATGTTTTTTACAAATTAAATCAAAGTGATTTATGGTCTGAATCTGTAACCCAGGCAGGATCATCTATGTAAAGACCAAAGGCACAAAACTGATAGACTGAAGTGCACAGCCATGGAATGACCTGCCGCATGAGGGTCTCTCCTGCAAATAACTGCAAAGATTAGATGAAAATATCAATATTCTGAAATAAAAATTCAATTAGTGCCCTAACAAAAGAAATAAAGTCCCATATAGGGTACAGCATAGTGCTCAGTTTACCCAGCCGTGTAGCACACGGAGGTGTGTGAACTCCTGCAAAGCAGAGAGCAGAGCTTTACAGCCACCCTGCTAGCAACTGCATCACGTGCCGTGACAAGTTAAAGTATCTAACACATTTTTCAGACTGACCTTACAACATTTATCAGAGTGCTGTGGCTTTGAGGAAAAACACGTGTGAATCGCAAGGCTTTCAGTTAAATTCTGAGAATAGATCGCACCAACCATTTGAAGAACCCCAGCAGAAATAAAGTCTGTGAGGACACTTGAAAACTGGTTCACTCGGAGCCAGGGCATACAACTGTGGACGTGGAAAAACTACAAATAGTGTAAGTGACCTGCCCATAACATACTCTGGTTTTGGTATTCCCATTATTTGGGGGATCTCAGTAGTATAATTACTGGAAACTATTTGGTACAGCTTGCAAGGGTCTGTCAGCATAAGCCAGCTGAGCTAGGGTAGGTATTCTGCGTTAAAAGTAATTGTAGTAGAGGCAACTGGAAGCAGGTTGAAGGTCTCCGTAAATTGTGCAGGTTGTTCTCCAGCTGATAGGCCAGAGCAGCCAGCCAAAATAAATGTGGCCTCTCTCTGCAAGTAGTCTGCCTCAAACACCTTCCTTTGGAGTAATCTTCTATTTTAAGCAAAAGACATAAACAAAAGCCAATAATGTCAGTGTTTTACTATTGTACACATGAATCCAAAATATCCGTTATAATCATCACCAAAATAAATTATTGTACCGGTTTGAAATGGTGGGAAACTTGAGTTTTCCTTTCATTCAGATGGAGAACATCTTATAGTAAGACAGTCCTCTCTAATAGTATCCATTTTCATGGATTCAGATAGAAGTTATCATATATTTTTTTCATAGCAAGGCTACATACATTAAATTTAGTACTGTGGGAAACAGAGAAAGAGCCCAATGAGAATTTTAAATGACCCTTTTTATGCAAGAGAAATAAACAATGCCATTTCCAGTGGTGCTTGCAAGAGGCCCTTAAAACAACAGCTTTCCACAGACTTCTGAAAACAAAACAGCAGATTTTCACGCAAAGAATCTATTTTCATATTTGAATGACTGTAGCCTCTTTCTGTAGTCTAGTAACTCTGTGCAGTGTTTTTCCAGTAGGCAGTTTACAGCTGAATTATAAGACAGATAACCACAGAGCAAAGAAAAAGAAGTTTTGTTTAACAGACTGGAGCGATCTGAAAAATCAAGAGCTCAGGTTGCGTACGTGTCAGCTTTTCCATCGCTGATACTGTTCCCTTCAGCTATTCTGCATTTATTTTTAAAAGGTCATTAAGCAAGACACAAAAAGTGAAGTGCAATGTTACAGATTTATAACCTGCCTGAGCACTTGTGAGACAAAGGGTCAATGCTGCCTTGAACACAAAAGCCTAGGGAAAGTAGGTGTCTGCTTTCTACCCTGAAACATCAAAGCCCAGCAGTCAAAGGAAGCAAGACCAAGCTCAGCTAAGACTGAAATATATTAGGAGGGGATATTCACATCTGTGTTCTATCCCTTACCTTCCTTTAATCAGCTCTTAATATCTTTTATTTATTTATTTGAACTCTAGCCTTCTTCACACTCAACCTGTCTTTTGCTGATTAGACTGCCTGCCACTCACATGAAAGAGAAGGCAACTTTAAAATACAGCTAGCATTTTTGTCCCAGTTAAATCAAATAGGTTAAACAACAGTCCAAGCTTCTTATCCCTACAGATTTTCTGCTAAAAGCTAATCATTCTTCAGGTCACTCTTAATTATTTCTACTTTAAACTGCCGCTAGTTTGCCTCGTGCCTCGTTAAGCAGTCAAATCTCTGGATTATGCTAAAAGCAAAATTTAATGATTTCTTTAACTGAGTCACTATTTGAAAATATCATATACATTGCAGGCAATCATATGCTAGCCTATATTTCATTCATAATCATTTACAGATACATAATTAGAGGGAAAGGTAAGAAGTTTAAACACCCCGTGTGACATCTTTGTTCACATCTCATGGTCAAATTGGTCCTCTGATACGCTGCCAACTTTTTATCAAAAAGCTTCTACTAAAATTCCCTTTGTTACAAGTTAAATACTGGGCTGCCTGTGCTCTAAGAGGCTGCAGGCCCAGGGATTTATTCCCTTGTGTATGTCTTTTAAACAGGAACAATTTTATAATCAAACCTGAAGATAAAAAGGCAAGACCACATGGCAAGCAAATATTTACAATTCACTTGCTCGTAAGCAAGGTCATAAAAATGAGCGTGTGCTAATGGTCAATGTGGATCATTTGGGTCTTCCTGTGTGGAATCCTTTCCTGCCCCTTGAAGAAGTGATGTGAACGGTTTTGATTTAAAAAAAAAAAAAAAAAAAAAAAAAA
>VFFE01006716.1:489960-576810 GCA_008921705.1 Burhinus oedicnemus | reverse complement strand
AAAAAAAAAAAAAAAAAAAAAATCTACAAAGGGGTTTTATTCCACACCAAAAAGAAAACACCATCAAACAAAAATTCATCTAACTTTCTCTTCTGTTTGCTGGTGGATGACAAAAGAAAACCTCCAGCATCTACATGAAGCATTGAGCCATGATTTAAATTGCTGCATGAACACCTGAATATCAGGGCTTAAAAATTCAGCGTGTTCTACCCTTGTGGGTTTGGAAATGAGTTCAAGCCATCAGAGAATTCAGGCTGGAAGGGCCCTCAGGTCTCTAGTCCAGCCTCCTGCTCAGAGCAGGGTCGGCGTGCAGACCCACCAGGCAACCAGGGGTTTTATCCAGGTGGTTGCTGGAAACCTCCAGGGACAGAAATCCACAGCCACTGCGTCAGCCTGTCCCGCTGCTGTGCTGCCCTCTTGGCGAAGAAGTTTCTCCTTGTATCAGGTCAGAATCTCTCTTACTTAAATCTCTGTCTGTTGCCTCCATCCTCCTGCTTTGCACCACCGAAGAGGCTGGCAGCATCTTTGCAGTTACCCCCTTGTCTGTGTTGACCCGGAGGGGGCTCGGGGAAGCAGACACCGTACTCTAGACGTGGCCTGGCAAGCACTGAGCAGAGGGGGAGAATCATTTCCCTCCATCTGCTGGCTCGGCTCCTGCTAACGAGGCTCTGGGTGCTCTTTACCTTCCTTGCTGGCAGGACACCCTGCTGGCTCCTGCCAGGCTCACTGTCCTAATCTAGTTTACTTTGAGGCTGCACGATGTCAGTGTGTGTCCACCCAAGCCCCATTGCTGAGCTCTTCCTCCCTACCTCGGGCAAGCCTTCACGCACAAATCCTGCAAGCTTTGTTCTCCCCGCGGTACAGACGCTCCTGCGTGGCACTGGCACCGAGCACGGTACACGGGGGCAATTGTCAAAACGTCAATGGAGCGCTTTGGAGGAGGGATCTGTCTAACAATGTCAGGGCCAGATCTCTGTAATCACATTGTTCCTTGCATTGTCTCGTTACTCCAAACATCGTAATACAAACATCATTTGTAAGGCTTTCTTAATTTGCCACTGGTGGTGTTGGATCCTGTTTCTGGCTCCGAAGCAGCAGCTTTCCTTTGTTGTTATCCAGTTCTTAACTAACACGCACTCTTCAGTTTTCCTGCAGTTTCTCATTGGGACGCCAAGGGTTGTTTATAATACATATAAATATTTTCTCCATCAAATGCTGCATTAAGTGAAGGGACAGTTTTTAATCTGCAAACCATCTCAGCCATTGTACGCTCACCATAAAGAAGGTTCAGATGAATACTGTGCTTTCTATATCATATTTCAGCAAATTTGGGACAAGATTGCCCATGTACCCAGAGCTACTGAAACACCCGGCCAAACTTCTCTCGATTGAGTTAAGCCTCTTGCCTCAAACTATTTTTTGACTCCAAACATAGCCAGCACATAATCCACCACCTTTCCAATTGATTTTTCAGTTTAGTTCCTTTCTTCTAACTCAGTTTGACCAAAAAAATCTCAAATAGATGGTGTAAAGGCAATATAAGTTGCAAGATAATTTGAGAAAATAAAAAGCTAGAGAAGAGTCAGTAAGAAGATCTGTATTTGCAGACAAGATCTGAAAGTCTAGATGAGATGACCCGGCTGTTACAGAATACTGACAAACCAAAGTAAAAAGAAGGTATTTCAGAAAAGAACATATCTTCATTTAACTATTTATTTATTTTTTAAAATCAACTGTATCTGCAAGCATTAGGGCATGCCCAAACTGAGCGATGGCACTGCTTTGAGCAGAAGGCTGGACTGGATCAACCAGATTTCTTCCAAACGGAATTATTTTACGATTCAATAGTTTTATGCAAAATTACACACCATGCTATTATTTCATTTGTATTAAGTCTGTGCTACACTCTGTGGAAAAAGCGGATGGTATAAACCAACCCTGATCCCTTCAGTTTGAGTAAAGGGTTTCTTTCACAAGAGGCAATGAAATGTGCCCTGGTAAGGCCCCCAAGGGCTCCCCGTGCTTCCCACTTTCTGGAAAATGGAGAAGCACGTTAATATAGCATGTTACACAGAACTGAGGAACAACTTCCTGAGAAATGTCAAGAGCAGTTTGGATATACTGTTTCCAAAATCCGGAAAGCACAGCTATCCTCCCCCTCTACTCTGCCCTGGTGAGGCCACATCTGGAGTACTGTGTCCAGTGCTGGGCTCCCCAGTTCAAGAAGGATGGAGAACTGCTGGAGAGGGTACAGCAGAGGGCTACAAAGATGATCAGGGGACTGGAACATCTTTCTTATGAGGAAAGGCTGAGGGACTTGGGTCTTTTTAGTCTGGAGAAGAGAAGACTGAGGGGGGATCTCATCAATGTTTATAAATACTTAAAGGGAGGGTGCCGGAAGGATAGGACGAGTCTTTTTGCAGTGGTGCCCAGTGACAGGACAAGAGGTAACAGGTACAAACTTGAACATAGGAAGTTCCATCTAAACATGGGGAGGAACTTCTTTACTTTGAGGGTGGCAGAGCAGTGGAACAGGCTGCCCAGAGAGGTGGTGGTGTCTCCGACTCTGGAGACATTCCAAACCTGCCTGGACGCCATCCTGTGCCACCTGCTGTGGGTAACCCTGTGCTGCCAGGGGGGTTGGACTAGATGATCTCCAGAGGTCCCTTCCAACCCCGGTGATTCTGTGATCTTTCCTCAGACCCCATCAGCTTTGTTTGCCCAGGCAAAAGGACTAAATTGCAAAAACTAGGAAAACCGATAAAGTCTGTCTCAACCATAAACATTATTTAATCCCCAAAAAACAAGAATCTTGAGTTTGTCTATATGATCAAAGAGCCAGGCTGTCACCCATCTGGTTTAGTTTCTTTGTGAGCTACTGAGACTGGTGAAGCGAGCAGCCATCAGCGAGAGCCACATTTCTAGATTCTACAAATACACTCAGAAAATTTTGATTTATATTAAATCCAGAAGCATCCTTAATACATTTTCTAGTTTCTGACTGGTTTTGCTACAGGGACCTTATCAAATGTTGCTTTTAATTTTCACAAACAGGAAATCTTTTACACGTGAACAAGGAAGTTGGAGGCTTGTCCCAAACAAAAGGCACAATCTCCCAAGCTCCTGTCAGGTTTTTATTTTCCTGAAACGATAAATCAGCAAGCATGGATGACTGCATTTTACTAACTTCTTGCTTCAATTTACCGGACCTAAGGGAAAAAGCGTAACAAAAGCTGCAATTAACACATACGCTGATCCTCCGGGCCCTCGGCCAGCCGGGGCAGCTGTGCCCACAGTCCGTGCGCTTTCTCAGGACACTTCAACGGCCCCGATCTGCAGATAAGGGGTAAATCTACGATACAGAGAAAAGCAGCGACACGATCTGCTGTGCCAGCCACGGGGAGCACAGGGAATAGGAGGATACACTCTGGCCATAACCAGCAACTCCAGAACAGATGCAAACAATAGGATGAAGACAAAAAATACTTTTGGAGTTGGGCTTTTAAGATTTAAGGGGAAGTGAGAGTGGTCAACTCCTTTTGGAAGCAGGGCATTGGCAGGAGGTGGTGTGTCTGTGCTTCCCATCACGCTTGGGGAAATAAGTTTTTTGCATAAAAAGGTCCTTTCCCTCCTGGGTCTGTCCCCTTCCCAGGAGAAAGACCAAAAGCCATTCGGTTGATGGACTTTACTCACGGTTTAAAGAAAGGCTACCTAACTACCTTCAAGTGTACGCCATGTATTTGTAGCACTTCAGACACGCATACAGGTATGCAGGCAAAATTGCAGCACAACTCATTTCACAATTGCTCCTACCTGACAAAACGGGCTCTGCTAATTTCAGAGAGGCCTCGCCCGAGACTTGTACAGTTTTGATCTGGAAAGTAAAAGGCATTCAACAGCAGAAAATGTCTGCATTTTTTTAGCAGGGATATGACCCTTTCCATCTATTCAACAGCCCTTGGTACACTTCTGAACCAACAGAAGCTTTACTACTGAAAACAGCACATAGGAACATCTTCGGTAATTAGAATTTTTAATATTTTTTAAATTGCACTTTCAATACCTAAAGCCCTTAACAGAGGAAATTCATGATAGGGACAACTACAGATCATATTCTTTGATTCAAATTAAGTTTTCAATATTGAAAATGCACAAATGATTCAAACGACACTGGAATTATCACACTTGTGAAGAACGACCGCTGTGAATGCTCTGAGAATTTATCACTAGGCAGCAAAGGCGACTGCACTGAGCAAGTGTCACCATTTAATGCTGCACAAATGCTCCAATTGCAGCTGATAAATACAGCAAGAGATGGCTTCATTTCCAGAGACAATAGCTTCCCCGGCCTCATCCTTGGTGATGCTGATGCATGCTAATCCTTGGTTAAATATCCATTTAGCATCTTCAAGGGCCATAAAATAAGAACAATAGTCCATTTCCAGGTAAACATAACAACACTGTTTTTGGAAACATTCAAAAAACAAACAACCCAAGTGATACGTGGCTCCTGATAGACCAGCTTACTGTGGACTTTGGTCCAGTTGCCAACTCAACCAGGTTTACTTCCTTTTTGGAAAAAAGCATGATTGTAATTGCAGTAAGTCTCTCATAGTCACTGTCTGCTCAGAGGAAATGTCTCAACACTAAACACAATCAAGAAGAAAACACGTGAGCAAACACTTATAGATGTAGAAGCAGCAGCAGGAACATGATCAGTACATCAAGACTGTACATAAAGTACCTTCAGATCCTTGTTTCAAAGGCACTACTTCCGAGAGCAAAACCTTCATGTATGGAAGGGATCATTTCACTTTTGAAATGAATTGTTTTCTAAGAATAAGTGTCATTATTATCAACAGCAACACTGAACAAGGGATTCAACTGAGAAAATACCAGACTTACCTGTTGTAAAAGATAGAGGAGTTTCAGGTGAAAATACCGTTCAGGCACAGTCTGCTTATCAGTTACTGGAGTTACTGTTCCCTTCCTTTTCAGAAATTCCATGAACCAACAACTGGATTCGCCTTCTGAAGTTTTATTTTACTTCTAAACTGCAATCCACCTGCAAGTGCACATGGCCAAGCAACAGCAAGATCAATTTTGACCTCTTACTCCTGTATGTTTGTCTCAGAGCTGTTACCCCTCCAGTGACTGCAAGATTTTCACCTTTGACTTTCCACTTTGTTAGCCTTAAGTCTTGCAGCAACTAAAACCTAGCAGTAGGATACATCTAAAATACACCGGCACACATTAAAATAACATCAACAAACGTCCATCATGAATGGAAAAGATTCTAGAAGAAATCTTATATTCAACTCTGAGCAAAAGGCCCAAATATTTTCCTCAAATAGAGTATTCTTTTTCCTCCTTTCCTCTTTAAATCTTGGTGTTAGGATCTGACACATGCAGGGAGTGCTTCCTCAATATCAAATGAGCCACATTTCCAATAGAATTTACCTTGCTAAAGTCAGTTTGTATCCTGCGCAAAATTTTGCCAAGGACTTTTTGCCATTAGCATTAACCTCACCGTTATCTGGATTCATGAGGAAGTCTATCTTCCTAAAAAGCCAGAGTTATTCTCGGTTTATATGAAACTCCATCTTATTTCTGCAGGTGGTACCAGAAAGTGGGCTTCAGGGTGGCTTCAAGTTTTTTCCCTTCTTATAAACCTAGTGGCAACATTTGCCACAACTTGTAAAGAAAAGTAAAATGTACCCAAACACGTCACCCTCTGCACTGACCACAGCCACGACACAGGACCTGTTACATGAACCGAAGCGCGCTTTCCACAGTTAGAGGGAACAGACGATCTCCTCTTTTCCAGCCCAAGTTATTCTGTGATTTTACAGACTTAACAGGTTACAAAACACCATCAGAGGAAGCGATGACCGCCTGTGCTGCAGCGTGTGACTCTTCCTTTAGCTAGAGGGAAGAATTTCCTTTGCTGGTGAACATTGCATAGGGGGAGAACGAAACTGCAAACTGCCCTCTGGAGACGACCAGGCACCTACACTGAAGCAGCACAGACACATTATTTCTTGCCCTCTTATTATGAGCTACATTTATTTTTTAACTTGCATCTTTCCTTTTGCTTCTGTGTCTTTTGTATGAATAGTGTTGAGAGCGCTGCTTCTATCTGATGGAAACAGATATTCTGCTTGGCCTAAAACGTCTACTGGTCAATTATACAAGAACAATTAAACAAATGCTTACGTGCAGAACTACTAACTGTCATTTACTTCAGATTCGACTATAACATGACAAATTGTAACTTCAAAAATTGTTCCCCCTGGTGAGGCAAAACCCGGCGCTAATAAGCAATATGCAGAAGATGTCCACTGCAGATCAACTTTTGTTTTATTTCCTCATTTTAACAGGTTAAAAGTAAGTTTTTTCATGGGAGCGCATTACGAATCCTGAAGCCGGGCTCCTGGCGGCAGCGGGGAGAAGGCGGGCAGCGCTGCCGCCGCGTGGCTGGGAGCACCGCTGCACTGCCCAGGTTGGCTGAGAGCAGAAATTCAGCACATGCCATGGAAAGATTTGTCTCGTAACTTTCTATCAAACCCTCCAATGAGGGGATCTTTGCACTCTTTTCTTATAATCCCATTATTTCTGGTACATTTTGAAGCAAAGTCTTTTTTTACCTACTTTTCTGTTAAACTCAAAAAGAGCCTTATTTACCACAGCATGAGAACCTGGAATAAAATTATTACAGTTTGAATTTTAATTCTCCAAGTGCACATACAAAAGTTAAGCAATTAAATATTTTAAAAGACACTTAATTTTTTATTCCCACTTTAATAACCTGCAGAAGGATTCTCAGGGGTGGGTGAGAAGGGATCCCATGTGCAGCCACTGTGCTTCTAAGTCATCACTGATCTCACTTCAGATCTATCAAAATTACACCACAGAAAAATGTGAGAACTGCTGAATTAATGTGGTTCAGTGTGCTAGCTCTTCAGAATTATTTGTACGAAGGAAAAATCTCAGTCTCTCATATACACAGGCAGACATTTTAAATAGGATTAAATGGACTAATTCTAAAAAAACTGAACATAATGTTTTTAAAAGGAAAACTAAAATAACTTAAAACCAAAACTTAGAAGAGCTGAAACACCTTGGTACTTAGACCTAAGTGCTGTGCTGGACAAACTGCAAAGAATCGCTGTAGCTTACTCACGCTCCCATTTTTTTTGCATTGACAAATCCATTTAAGCTTAATGAAAACAGTAGTGAAACTTCAAAGCAGGAAAACAGCTATTAAAAATTATCTGACAAGAAGTGACACTTCATCTGCATCCACAGTATTTAATTTGTTTGAATAATATAGTTACAGATAAACAGGTTCACTCCATATACAATTACCGATACCTTTTTTTTTAATACAGCTCATATTCCAGTACATCAACACTATTTTATTTACAAGGTATTTATGTACATTAACATCTTTCTAAAGTCAGTGCATTTTCAATAAGTTTTATACAATAATTTACAAAGTGAACGTAGTTAATAGTTAACTTAATAAATTTACTACTAATTCATGAATTAATTTAATTTAAAAAATTAATTACAACCAATGTAACAAACAGAGAAGATCAAATAACATTAGTAGATTGTGCTACCTGCTTAAATAAAACATTTTAAAGTAAATCAGTTGAAAAATCTCTCACTTTTCATGGAGTTTGCGTAGGAAGGAGTAGACAAATGGGTATCGAAAAAGCTTCTAACCTAGAAATTCACAAGTCATGTTTGCTTTTCTTCAGTCTCAACGTTTAGACCACTTTAAAGGTAAAATACCATATAGGATAGGGAGCAACACTTCACAAGTAAGACAATACTTACTTTGGAACCTCTCTGCTGTCCTCAAAGAGGCACGGCCTCCAACAAAGGCAGGGAGGTTTGTGCCTGAGTAAAGACAGCAAGATCAGCTGATACAGTTTCTTAAATGGATAAAATGCAGATATTTCTGGAAATTATAAACTTACTGGTAGGTTTGGCATTCTTGTAAAACACATTAAAATGAATCCAAACATTTATTTCAGAGATCAACCGTGTAAGTATCAATTTTGTTAGTGAAGATAGAAAATCTAAAGAATTTGCAAGATGACATATGACAAAATTAGTAAGCTGCTTAGACTCAGCTGAAGAACAAAAGGCCGAAAGAGTGAAACTTTCATCTTCATTCAGATATGCAAACAATTTAACACTGAAAATGTTTAAAGAAATGCTGCTCAAAAAATAACCATCTTTTTTCCAGTCTCTGCTCAGTCTCAGTCATGCTTTCCTTCATGCAGTAAGCCCATTGACTTAAAAGAGCATGTTGCAAGGGCACGGAAAGCAATTCTGGTTTAATTGCAAGTATATGCATAACCTGTCGCAAAAAAAGAAAATTTGAAAAGGCAACCAAATTTTGAAAAAAAGAAACTCCATTAAATTATGAAACCAATAAAACCCCCCATCCATGAATGCTACGATAGCTACCCGACAGCCACAGCTTCTTATTTGTTTGAAATACACAGTGGATAATTCACAGCCATTCACTCCAGAGCCCTTACAACAACAAAAACAAACTATGTTTTTGAATTCAATTACAGGAATTTTCAAAAGTGCAAATTTAAAAGCAACACCAGTCATGAAACATAAGCTCAAGCATCTTTCCTTCCAAAAGCTGGGAACATTTTGTGCAATGTGCACATTTTAAGACACCATGCGTGTAATCACAACTACTCTCTTCAACCTGAAGTTTCTTCTTGAGGCATCTCAAAAGTTTGAGATAGCGCTCTTCAGGCAGAAAAGCCATTCCTGAAACATGTTGATCTGCACAGCCAACACATGGAGAAAACACAGTTATAATAAACCATTCAACTGTAGAAATTAATCTCTTCTCAAATTATGATTTGGTTGTGCTCCCAACATACAGAAAGAAAGCAACTGACACACATTAGTGGTGGCAAAACTGGAAACTTCTCTTACTCTTGATGATAATTCTTCAAGTTTGTGCACTTTTCATTTTCTTGCTTTCCCTGTTTTGCCAATAAAATGCAATAAAACTGCAGGAAAAAGGAGGTAGCAATATCATGTTGTCCAAGGACAACACTACTTTTTTTTTTTCCCCATTATCTTAAACCTAAAGAGAGCCTTAGGGGTTTGTTAGAACAGTTGGTAAACTCTACACTACTTTGTTTAGCTCTTATTTGGACTATTTAATTTAGCTCTTATTTGGTCCTAGTCGGCTCTTCTCAAACCATTTTATTTAAAGGCCAATGGCAGTCTCAGCCTGATGTCTAACATCAGAAATGTTTAGAGCATGTAGTGAGATAACAGAACAAAACAATACTATCTTTATATTAACTGCTATTTAATTAGGGTTTTCTTTTTGTGCTTTCAGATCACAGGGGACAACAACTACACTTAGGTTATCTGTTTCAATAACATTTTCGCCAAATGTAAGTTTCAGGATGTTATCCCTCACGTTCGCAAAACAGTCCATGGAAGATGATCTGCTTACTGTAGAACACAGTACTTCTTATAATCCGACTCAAAATCTTCATCCATGCTGCTTGTGTCTGCCATCTTTTTGCCGTCTATCTTTGGCAGAAATTGTGCATAGTCTACCCCCTGCTGCTCATAGAAAAGAATGTAGGCAGAGTCGGTGTCGATTTCATCGGGATGCAATTCCTGAGAAAGAGAAAAACATGGTCTGAAATATGCAATGGGACAATTGTGTTATTGTCACTGAACTTAAAATACACACAGTATTTTTAATGGGCTGTTTACAACAAGAAGAATCACATTTTGTGTCTTCCTTATTATAGTTATCAGGCTCTGTTATTTACTTAAGAAGTATGACAAATTTAATAGTGATAAATGCAAATACTTAGAAACATCGGAACTCAAATTATTCAGTAATTGAATACAAAACTGCTAGCATCATGAAAAAATATTCTTGGACTTCCATTTTTAGTAATTTTTCCATCTTTGTACAAAATAAGCATCTTTCCTTAACCATGGTAGCAGCTGATGAACAGATGTTAGCTTCAAAAAAAAAAATCTCATGTACAATTTCAGTTACGAATTTTAATATTTATCCGATGCAACTTTTGAGATGCTCATGATTTCAAAGAACAGTTCTCACCAAATGTAAATTTATTTGGCGCTAGGTAACCAAGATGAAAATAATTTGCTACAAAAATAAATTATTTACCTTACAGCTACTGTCATTGTAGCAGTACCACTTGTTGTTCGGGTTTTTGGCATAAGTGACATAATGACCCCCTCCCATAATTCCTGAATGGCACTGAAGAAAATGAAGAAGAAAATAAATTCTGGATCAAACATCAAAACTCAGAATTCAGAGAATAAATGATTCACAAATTCATGATCTTTAAGTGAGTGACAGTGGTTCATGACAACACATCTGGAGCTGACTAAGCTTACACTCTCAAGCAGAAAGAACATTATGCAGAGATATACTTTTCAGTTGTACTCAGTTTTATGGCAAATTTATTTTGCTGACAATGGCTCTACTTTGCTCTCCTTCTCAATAGACCCCTACTTTTTGTAATGAAAACAACAGAGTAAATGCATTTAGTTAATACAATGCCACATAAAGACAGTTTACTTGCATAAAAATTCAACTTACCGAAATTGCATATAGATTGTAAATAGGGTTAACGCACACTTCTTCTCTTTGGTCATCTGTAATATCGTCCTCGCTGTGGTTACCAATTTGACCGTTGATACTGCCATTACTATATGCATTCTGCTCACAGATGTATCCGTTGGCTAGAGTCATCTCATTGTCCTGAGCGGTATATAGTTCACTCTGGCTACCACCCAAAATCTGCCCTCTAGTAAGAGCATCACCTTGATCAGAGGTAAGTCTCTGTTCTTGGTCAGTACCGTTCTCTTTACTTGCATCCAAATTTTCTTTGCTACTTGACAGTTTGTTTTTACCCAGTTGTGGTAGCCGCAGACGCCCTTTACCTCTTCCTAAAGTCCTTGGGCTACTATTTGGGCTACTGTTTTTACTTGAAGGACAGCTGGCTCCACTTTTCCTCCCCAAAGATGGAGATGCTAGAACAGAAAACATGTGGACTACTAAGATAAGTAAACACAGTCTAGAGGGTTTTTTTTAAATGTTGTTGTTTTTTTAATAACCAAACACTAAAAAACACTGTTTCACTGCAATTAATATATAGCATATAAAACTAGCTTTGCGCACACACATACCTGCACCTATAAACTGGAATTTAACTATTTTATGCAGGAGCACATTCCTCACTCTTAATCCAACCCACTTACACAAGCAGACAGTGCCAGTACCTGTTGTCACCGAGTAACTTTTTTTCTTTTATGGTAAAGTTTCACTAAGCTTTCCAGGGCAAACAACAACTGAAATCATAGAATTGTAGAATGGTTTCAGTTGGAAGGGACCTTATAGATCATCTAGTTCCAACCCCCCTGCCATGGGCAAGGACACCTTGAGGACACAAAGAGCGTTTCAAAATAAATGCAGTGCTTTGGCCAAGGAAACATTAACATTTTGTTCATAATATAATTTTTTTTTTCCCTCCAAATATCAGTATTGACTGGAATTTTCCCTAATTATTACCTACCTTTGATATTATTCAAGACATTAGTGTTAAGGGAGGATGGACTTCTGTTCAGTATATCGCCTTCTCCTGGTGTGTAAGTGATTGGCAGGTCTATCTTCCTAGGCTCCCCTTGGAGAGTCCGTGGTTCAGGAAAGCTGTCAACCTGGAGCGTTAGCTGCTTTCTTTGAAAATGACTTGGATCCCTTTGTACCAAAAAGGCACTTGGGTCAAAATTTTCTCTAGGAAATTTAACAATTTTCTGAGACTTTATCCAGCGGCCGTTTACAAACTGAAATCTTTTCAGGTGAATGATCTAAGGAGAAACATGTTAGAGAAAATTAAAGGAGGACAATTACATCACAGTGAGTAATTTCACTGTTTAAAAATATTTTTTCCTGAAACATACACATTTTATCATATGCAAATATGAAACAGTAACAACGCTGTAATGTCACAATTTGGATTTGGGAACCAAGCTGGTAAAATACGGAACTAATGTTTTCATGGGGAAATGACAGAAAAAGATTGCTTCAATTCAGTGATCAGCACTGTGTGTTTTGAATAACATACCAAATTCGAAAAGCGACAAATGCAGGTGTTGCACAACTAGGCAAAAGATCATGTTACCGGAAAGACTGCCTAAGCGTGAATTCGATGTCAAAGCAGATGACATTGAATGCAAAACACCACCACTTCCTGCAATGTATCAGCTAAAAAGATTCAAAAGGATTTGAGGTTTGTTTTATTTGCCTGCATTCAATGCCCCTCCTGAGACTGTGAAGAAAAACAAATCTTCTTATTCAGAACAAGGAGACATACCTAGCAATTCAAATTTGTGATCAATGCACTTTGGTTTTGTTGCTGTAGAGGAAAATAACACAAGATCCTACCAAAATAGGGGGAAGTCTCCAAAGATCCAGTTTTTTGGTGGCCAAACAGTGGGTCTTGCATTTGGAACAGTAGTACATCTCATCCTCCCCCAGTTCTTCCTCACTGGTGAAGGCTCTGAGACAACTATCCAGATTGATGGGCTCTGCTTGAGCTCGTCGGCTTTGTTCAACACTTTCATGTTCTTCTACAATCTAAAGTGAGATAAAACTGTATCTGACTTGGAAACACATAAAAACTGCTCAGAGGAAGGCTCTGTGCACACTATCATACAAATAACATCATATAGTTATTTAGGATTAAGACAAAAAGTAGATGCACTAAGTTTTAGTAGAAATTTTATTGCAATTATGAAGAGGCAGATATAGAAATAACGTACTGCCCTTATTCTTGGGTTCTGCTTACAAAATTATCCATAAAGCACAAGTTTATAGATTCAACTCACAAGTTTGAACAGCTATTCTAGATCGACTCAGCTACAGGCTTTAGATATGTTTTGTTGATTCAATGAGGAAATAGGTTTATTCACATGCATAACTTCATAGCACTGGTGTGCTTAGAAAATGTATCAAATTATCATATTTTGTAATATATTGTGGAGGCTAGATCAAAAGCAACTCACAACAGACAGCAAATACACTGCTGTGGTTTCTTAAAAGCTTCCCTTCCACATTATGGTCACGTAAGAGGTCTAATACTAAGACATTAATTTATCCAGAGTATACTGTTCAATGATTACTGACTTTAGTTTAACAGAAAATGGACAAAAGAACCGTCAAATTAAAAGAAAAAAAGTGAAATGGATTGCGCTTCAGAGCTATTAACAAACAACAAAGGGTTTACATTGAAATTTTACCCGTTCTTGAGACGTCTGGTAGCGCAGATGGAGTGCTGTTGGATCCCAGTCTACAGCAATGTAAGCATTCCCAACACAAGCTCTGTCTTCAGTGCATTCAATTTTACAGCCACGGCAAAATCTAAATCAAAAAGTTAGATGTGGTAAGTAAACTGACCAATAACTAATAACTAAGTTTTACGTTACTTCACACTCCATTTCTGCTCCTTTACTTTGTAACATCTGCATCCTCAAAGTTTCAGGCCTTGCCTTCAGTGTAAAAGAGAGACACTTTTATAAAACAATAATCAGTGTCAGTTTGTTACTTTACTACACAACTTTACCAGAGATGAGAAGCTGAAGCAGTTGGGTGTGCTCAACCATCTATCCGTGTATAATGCTGACCAAGCCTACCTGTAACACCAAAAAACTACAATCCTTTGTCTCCACAAGTATTTTGAAACATGATAGCTAATGTACTTTATTTATCTAGCTCTAAAAGACTTTTTTTTTTAAAGGAGTATATGGTCTGAATACCTTTCAGCAAGGGTCTGAAATTTTCATTAGCGTGTCTTTGTCTAGGGAAAATTCCAAGTGTGCTTCCAGGGTGAATTTCTTACTGTCCATTTTAGTTCTTACTCTTCAAACGGCACAGGAACTAGCCAGGGTAGATGATTTACACCTAAAAGTTTGGTTTTGTATGAAAAGCCCACAAATCATCCAGATACTTACACATGTGCTTGCATATATACACACACACAGACAGAATATTGTAAGGGGTTAAGAGGTTTTTGATATTGTCACGTCTGTCTCCTAATTTAAAGTTTCTGTGTCATCACAGCTATTGGCTCTCCAAGTCATGAAAGCTGTTCTGCAGTGAAAGTCTGCTATGTGAGGGGTTTGGTTAAATTAGATTCTAGTTTCTTATTGTTTGATATTACCTCTGAGGTCTGAAAGGTATCAAAAACGCATTACCATGAAATACATTTCTGCTGGAGCAATTCCCTTCCTTAAATCTAAAAGGGACAATTTACCTGTACCATGGACACCAAGCACAAGAATTTCCATCCTTCTGAACTACCCTTAGGGTGAATGGATACTGATAGCCCATGCTGTCATCACTGAAACAGAAGAGAACGCAACATAAGACATGAGCACTCATTCAGACTGCCTATTACCTTCCTTCACTATTCTTGCTATGTTTTACTTAAACAAAAACACCAACTGCCACCCTCTCCCCCAAATTATAATTTTGGTTAGATTAAGCTATTAAACAAGACCTGCCTAAATTTGTCAGATACAATTAATTATCAATCACTGGACAAGAACGAATCAACCAATTTGTGTAAAGCCAACCTTTAAGTGCAGCTAGAAGGTATACTACATTTAACTGTATTAAAAAGGATTAGAAGTTATTTTTAATTATTGTCATTATTAAATTGCAGGACTCTAAAATGACTTCTTACAGAAATGACACACTAAATGGAATCTGCAGGCAGAAAGCACTTGTGGTAAAAGCACACACAATTGTTCCTAAAGTTGTTGACATTTAAAGCTTAATTATACATTAAAAAAACGTATGTTCATTCAACAGAGGTATTATGAGAAGTCAAAACTGATAAAGATGAATATAGTTTTAAAGTAAGCAAGTCTATGCCACCGTATTACGTCACTCAAGCCAAAGACTGCGATGCCAAACTCACCAGTCTTGTGCATGATTACTAGCTTCCTGAGGCGGGAGAGGGCTAGCAAGCCTGGAAACCTGAATCCACACAGCATCATACAGGTCTTTCTTCCGTGTATGAACTGTACAAGGAACAATTAGTGGCATTCCAAAGAGACTAGGACGATTCTTCTGAGATGAAAGAAAATATAATTCGGTCCGCATCTGCGTATGTGGAATAAAAGAATGACTCAGATCTAAGTATGCATTAACTCACATTGCCATAATTACTAGCATGCTGACCTTGTTACTTATTTCAGACTTTGGCAATTAAAATAAACCATTAATTCTATTACAAGAACCCCATTTCAACATTTTTCCAATATTAAATACTGCAAACTTCAATCATTGACTTGAAATTGCCTGAAAATCTTTTGTATTTTATGATACTACGGCAGCATTACTTAGGCATAAGACCACATTAGCATGACTCTGTATTTCGACCATGTACAATATTTTACATTTCACATGACACATATTTCTTACTTTTCCCACCACATGGCAATATTGTAATGCAGACATGCACCTAATGATGCTAATACCTGTCCCCAGATGACCTCTACATTAGGCAAGCTTATGTTTGCTAAAGAAAACCTTTATGGCTAAAGGAGGCACTACAGACTTGTACACAACTTATTCCAAGCAAACTAACCTTCATGCTACATCTCCCATTTATAAGAAAGATTTTAACATGCCAACTTAATGACACTCAGGTACAGCAAATGGCTACCGCCTTGCATAAGTTTTATACAAATAACTCTTTCCATTGATAAGATTTTTGACAGTGACAAGCATACATTCTTGGAATGGCTTCTACAAACAACTTTTACTGGTTTTTAAGCCATATAACTAGCAGCTTGTGACGGCTCAAAAGCATTATTCCAATGACCTACAAGATTCTGCAACATTTGAATCAAGGTAACAGGGATGACAGTGGTTAGTGGCCACTACTTGAGAGAATAAAGCAAAAAACTCTCATACAAACACAGAGTAAAGAGGCGAGCTAAATGGCCTCCTGGCCCACATCCACCAGGCTCCAAACATCAACAGACTCTGAAGTCTGGACATGGCGCGCACAGAACGCTTGGCTATTTGAGGTGCTCAGTCATCCAGCTTTGACATTTAGAGTTCAACTTAACTACAGATGCTTTTACAAAGAGTAGTTCATGCTAACAGAATGACCCAGGAACGTACTATATATCTTCACTCTGTTTCCACATAAGAAATAAGGGTTTTCCACATAATGGGAAAGAAATGCATTTCTAGTAGCTCCTCTAATTAGAATTTTTTCTGCTCAAAGAAACTGGAACATTTAATCAGGGAGTTAGCAAACGCCCAAGTATGCATCTCAGCATTAAAGCACTGGGCAGCATGCCAGCACTAAGGAAAGAAAAATACACCGACATTAGAGATTATGATTTAAATTTACAAGAGTTGTGTTCCTGTAGAACTTGGCGCTCACTTAAGAGAGAAATGTATTCATGCTCCCGCTTCTTAAGAAAAAAAGATTAATTTATCACATGGACATTACAAAAATCCTCGCTGACTTTCTCTCAAAGTGGGTTATACGAACCATTTATAAGAAATGCAAAATCTACTAACCATTTTTCTGTGGACTGCAATTATATATCCTGTGCATGGACTATCAGAGAGCAAGGGCACATGACCGTTGAGAGTCCAGTTGGCGAGGTTACGCTCTGTTCCACATGGCACTACAGTATTTGGCATCCCATTTGGAATGAGGGTTGGTTTAGGAAGGTCCCCATTCATCATTATGTTGGGTGCTCCATTAGCTGATGGCCCAGTTGAGACATCTGTAGGTAGACAATTACACTCTCAATTACCTACAGTAACTAGAACTGATCACAAGATTTTCACCTTTTTCCATTCTGTTCAATGCATTTCATGAAATACCTTCTACTCTCCTTAAGATCAACATCTAACCTTTTATTTGCCTACAACTTTGCAAAACCAGGGCATGCAAGAACACAAAATAACAGAGGTGTTCATAACCCATATACGAAACTTCAAACAGTAAAACCAAAACCAAGACCGAACACCATGCTTCCAATTTTTTACATGTCCTGCCTTAGAGCCAATCCACAAGTAACAAATATTTTGTGTTTCTTGTGTCTTTAACTAAAGTATATAAAGATCTTCAGACTGCTATCCTGGGCATGATTCTAAAAAGGATCACAGACCATCAGTAGATACTGAGACTGCTCACAGCTTTTTGTGAATCAGAACTTTTAACTTATTTGTCTTTTCTTTAATCCTCATTGTTTCTTTATTACTAAGAAGTAAGGTTTTCTCCTGAATTTCTCTAGTACCTAAGCACTGTACATTTTAAACGAACAGGAATATAAATATGTTTTCTTTTACCTGTCTGCACAGGACTTGATACTGATGTAGGGGATCCTGGAATTGGTATTTCAAATGCACACAAAAACCCACTCACTGATAACCGGACCTTCTGGTTGTCCTGAGGAAAGTTCTTCAGTAAAAAAGGGAAAGTTAGTCAGACATGTATATACTTCTATCTGTGACTCCCAACGTTTTGTTCTTTTGAAAACAGTGTTTGTCAGCTCATCTCTCCCCTCCCATTTACTTTCTTACACCTTTCTAGAAGGAAAAAAAGTCAACAAGCACACTCTTGCAGATCTCTGCAGCAACACCTGAGAGTTATTAACGAATCTCTAAACAGACTGAGCACCTAGTTTCAAGCAGTTTTAATCCTATTCAATGACAGTAAAAAAAATTATATATATACACACATACATATACAGTATATAGAACTAAGTCAGTCATTACTTATGCCTCTGATGCCTTGAGAGTGTTTAAACTCATCACAGTACTCTAACTTGAGATTTATTACCTCAAGATGATTTTATCACTTTGTTCCTAAAAAATATTATTAGTAATCAACTCAAACTTCTTCAAGCTTCTACATCACTATTAATTTTGTTTACAAGTGGTTTATTTTGGTTCAGTTTAGTTTGACTTTAAATCTATTTAAAGCAAGCCAAATTATGGTTTAAGAATGGAACAAAAGTTCATATAGAGATATAACTAAGCTGACTTCTTTAGCATACTTTTAGTTAAATTTCACAGTTCTTGTAAGCAAAGCTTAATGTCAAAAAGAATGAAGAATTATGCCGATGTGCACAGATAATGAACAAAAATACCAGAAGTATGTTGCAGCAATAATTCATTTATTTTTTTCCTTCTTACCTTTATATTGGAGCTATGCACTTCTGCAAGTAGAATCTGTTCTGGTTTTAGCCCACAGAGCTCACTTAACTGTTTTTTCAAGCCTGTATACTTTTCATCCATGTTCAATCTCAGGCCATATCGAACAGGAGTAGTACCATCTAATTTAATTACTTTAAAGGGGAAAAGAAATGCACTGGTCAGCAAACCAAGAAAGTTTTAATGAGAATAACACATTACAGCTACTTATAGAAAGCATCTTTTTCCCCACTTGAAGGTATGATATTTTATTTTTTTTTTAAACCGGTCAATTTTCAAGGTCTGCAGACAAACGTCAGAAAATCTCTTGCTGCATAGGTAGTAGAAAATGGTTTCAAAATTTGTTTCACTTTTTTATCATCTTTCCTTTTGCCTCTTTTCCAATGATACATGGGTTCTCCATAGTATAGTTCATGACCCATAAAGTATTTTTTGTTTGTACACTCCCCCCAGCCCTTCTTTTTCGATCTAGGAAGACTTAGGACAACCTCCACAACACAGTGAGCAGAAGGAAAGTTCTCAGAATCTGCAGTTTACGTGTTTCTGTATTAAGTCCTTTAGTCAAGACTGAAAATGGGCCATCTATGCTCTGTTTTTAAAGATTTTATTTCAGTTTAACTGTATTCCAATGAATATTCTTGTACTCTTATTATATTAAAATGGTTATACTGTTTTTAAGTGTAAGTGCTAACACAAACAAAATCTGGATGTTTTACAGCTGTGCCACATATACAATTTTTATTTTAGCAATGATAAGTTTATAGGCAGTTAAACACTACTACTCACCTGTAATTTCTAGGTGCATGTAGCTATCCATTGGCAAAGGCAAGGATAAAAAATTAAAAGGGTCGAATCTAACACTTATATGTCCACAAGTTTTACATTTTACTTGTGACTTCAGCTGCCCATGAAATAAATCTACAACAATGGATCTGTTTCTTCTCAGATGGTTTTCCCAGGCCTAAAATGAAGTACAAAAAAACCCAATACAAAGTTAGAAACTGAAGACTACTTGCTTGAACTACAGGAAGGAGGATATGCTCTAAGACCTCCAAAGGTTCATTGGCCTATGGCAGTCAAATTATTTCTACAGCAGTTGTTTACCACTTTCTAATAAATAGGAACTATTTAGCTTCAACATGAGTAAAGAAAAGGTATTTCAATTAACACAATGATCAAGGCATGACATCATTTAAAGTACTTCTCAAAGGATCATCACATATCTTGAAGAATTTTGATGCTGAGAAGCTGTTCAAAATGATTGTGAAGTATCATCTCTACACCTTTATTATAATACTTAAAACCCATTTTCAGTTCGAAGGTGAAATTGGCTCCTTAAATCACAGATCTAACAAGTTCCAAAAGATGGTAAAGTCCTGGAAGAGTACTGCCACAGTCTCATCAACAACTTAGCAGCTTAGTACTATAAGGGAAAAAAACACCAAACAAACCAGCAAACAGACCAACCCATACCTCTGCTGCTACTTCCCAGTCTGGTCGACCGTCACTGTCTTTCAGTTCAACATATGGCTTATCATGAACTCTGTTCAAATCCTCATGAAGACCATCCAAAAGAAAAGCCAGAAGCTCCTGTGAGTCTTGCTGTTGAAAGCCATTAAATCTTGGAGCATATTTTGCTATTGTCCACTATAAAAAAAGCCAGAATGTTATTTAACATCATGTAACAAAAGTTGTAACAATAAATCAAAATATTGTAGACAAAGACACATGCTGTCAACAAGCACAAATTCAGTTGCAAAGAGTTAAAGGCAACCTCCTATGCTTTCAGAACAAAAGTCCGTTTGCAGACAAATGCATAATCTTTTGTCCCTAACAAGGACTATAAAAAGCCACATCTTATACCACAACACCTCTGATTCGTATGGGGTAACTCGTTTGACTTCAAAGCCACTGAACCATGATTATATTCCACAGAAAGCTGCTCAAGTCCTGAGCACCAGGCCTGATGAACCCTGGCCTCCTCCAGATGTGCATCTTGCCCCTGCACAGCCCCTTCCTGAGCACCTCCCCTACATTCCTTACAGGCAAGAAAGCAAATTCTGCGACCTGTTTGGTGTAACATACGTGATGCCTGACTGCCCAGGGTATGGTCATTGGCTTCACAGCCAACTTCTAACACGTGAAACGCATGTCCAAGTTTCCTTCCCTTTCTCTACGGGAGATACTGATTTGAGCCCCAGAACCATCACAATACAGGCAATATCAGGAACAAGTGCATTGAAAGATTTCTGCTATTCAAAGAAATTATTGCTTTCTACCTTTAAATAACACACACCACAGACTTACTCGCAGCTTTAACGGTGCTATATTCTTCTGAGTTCCACTCCACAACTCCTGAACCAAATCCCCATAGCATTTGGCCATGTGTCCTTTCATTCCTATTGGATTTGTCCTAGAAATCATAAAGTAATTAATACCATACTAAAATTTAAACGAAGTTCATGCATAGGGATAAACAAGGAACTGCAAAGGGCTTCTTGCTGAACTGTTTTAACTCTCCCAGAAACAAAAGAGATTATACTTTCAATTATCTAATCTAGTATCTGCTGTACAGCTGACAGTTGATAACCCTGAACTTAAAAGGATTTATTCACGCTGTCTACTTCTGAAAGCTGAAACTCACCTTAAAGAAATGTTATAGCATCTAAATGTCAATGGTCTCAAACAGAAAATTACCTGTTAAGCTCATAAAGATGTCTTCCTGAGATGAAATACCGTGTTAGAGGTTGTGTATTACTGACACACTGAATACTGGAGTTCATGAAGCATGTGTTACCCAGATTGCTTAGTCCAGTAGCACCCTTTTCAGTAGGAACTAAGATAAAGAAAACATAATTATACCAATTTTGCAGATGTGAAAAATTCAGAATGACAGATCAGTAAAGTTAAGAATATGACCTTTTCACAGTAACCAATTCAATTTAACCTGCTTCCAATTATGTGACTACGGCTAGTACACATGCACCAGAACAGGGTGTTCAAAATACCTGCTCTTTCAACTCTACTTAAGTTAACAGAAATTGAGGTATTTTGTTGGATCTGATTCACCGCAGACATCAGTACAATCCATAAAAACTGTTTTCAGGTAAATAATTATGGTACTGAAATTTCTGTATTACTTTGTTAAAATCTTAACTATTCCTTAGCTTAAAAAAATCCAATAAACAAAAAAATTCAGAATTTGCTATGTACCATCTGCTACTGCCGCATCTAAACATCTACAAATTTATCCATCTGTACATCCAACCCTCCCACATTTCCAGCATCTAAGTTAATAAAACAGAAAGAACAAGCAAAGCAGCACAGGCGTAAAAGACCCCTTCCAATGTTAAGAGCACTTATATTAAAAAGAATTGGTTCAACATAATATAGCTGCTTGGATTTTTCTTCTCATTATAATTCAATTACTATGCGGAAAACACTTACCTTTGTGTCTGTCTATTTTACTGCTGTTTGCTATAAAAGACATCTCTTCTGGCCAGCTCATGTCTTTGTTTCGAACTAAAAAGAGACATGGTACAAGGATTTTTTAAAAATTTTTATTACTTACTCCAGAGAGCTTACACAACTGAAGAGGTTTAATTAAAATTCTCTCATATTTCATTAAGATTAGAAATTTTCTTATTTTTAGTTATTATTTTTGCTACTTTTCATTTCAATGTTTCCAATCATTATGGGAAATCATTCTAATACTGCCATCATTCCAACCGTGCCAGTGAAATCTTTAGAAAGCATCCTTGAGATTTCTTTCCTGTTGTGTAACAAATTTTTCGGTACTTATTCTAATACTTAGTAAGGATCTCCCAGATTTGAACAAATCTGTTCCCTTCACGGGCTATCACTAGTATTTTTTGTTGTTACAAACCAACGACAGGTTCAAGTGTATTTCAAAATAGGGAGAAATTACATGTGTTTCAAGATAAAGCAGGACAAAAAACCTACAAGCTTTCCTAAACTATCTTTACCAACTCCCCGTAGGATCCCTCTGTCAACCTCTATCTTGCATTGACACAAGCCACACAGCAAACTGGCTTAAGGAACGGAGCTAGCTGAAAAGAGGGAGTTATTTTTCACTAGATCGCTTCTCACAGCCAGTTTATCAGATAGGTGACAAGTCCACGCGTAAGGCAGGTGGCATAACACACAGAGGAAGGGCGGATTGCTTCTTTCAGCGGCAGCGTTGACTTAATGCCGGTGTGTTTATTGAACTACAGCCTCGGGGTTCTGTTTCACCTGATACAGCAACATGCAGTCCCTCTCCCCTCTATTTATAAACTCCCATTTCTTCTCTTGTGTCTAGAGATTAATGTAGATACACAGTGAGCCACATCAGCCCCTCTGCCAATTTTAAATTGATTAAATATCAGCTGAGCCAAGAGGCAAAAAGGATGAGCCCATCTAGCACAATGCGAGATCCGGATTTCTATACAGCCTCTGTGACGTAAGGACAACAGTAGAGCCGTTTAAGTATGTACGCTTCTGTTTCTCACATTAAAAGATTAGCCAAAAAGGTCAAACTAGTTGAAAACTCAGCTGAGCCGTGCACCCTGATACCTTTGACAAAGGCTTAATGTATTTGTGACTGACAGCACTGCCTAGCGTAGCAGTGCGTGGCAGGAGGATGACACACAATGGACATAAATTGAAACATGAAAGGTTGAGGTTGTTTATGATGCGTTTTCACCACGATGAGAGCCAGTCAAGCAGGCAAGGCCAAATGCATTAGGTTCTCTCCAGATGTGAAAATAAAAGCTGCTTGTAATGAAAATCTTAGAACTGAACCTGACATGGACTGAAACATGCAGTTTTCTTCACCTTTTGCTTTGTGAGTATGAATGCGTCTATGCAAATATCGTAACCTGAACTCTTGTAAAATTAGTGAAAGAAAAATCAGATAATGAAAAGGCTCAGATGCCTCACGCTGCTTTTATTAAATCTCTGGTATTTTAGTTATTACTGTAGGAGCAGTGGATTATTTGAAGCTTTGGTATTTCTTCCTGTGCTTCTTTCAATACATGCATATATAGAGACAGACATCTACTTACACATCCTCTTCCTTCTCAAAACATTTCCAAAAATAAAATATTTGCGTAGTAGGTCTATGTATTTGTGTAGTTTGGGCAATTACAGAAATGAGTGCTACACACAATTTATTAACCACATATATACTCATATAAAACTATTCGGTTTTAGTGTGTAAACCAATTACAGGCCCTTTTTATACCTTCTATTACTAAATGCTGCTCATCTTGGATTTTAAGATACTCCAGTCTGTGATCTTCATCATCCAGCAAAGTAAGATAGTTCTGCAGGAGAAAAAGTACTTCATATAGTTATTCATTATAGATTTTAAATTCTCTGAGAATATTTTAATCTCAAAGCAATGAAATTAAAATAGTATTAACAATTTCTTCACAAAAACGAGAGCACCAGTTTCCTACCTATGTTAGTTAAATACAGTAGTTCACTGATCTCCAGAAGCATCTAGTTCAATGCTTTAATTTTATGTAGTATTTCTTTAGAATAAGAGAATTACATGCACTTAATGATTTGCAGGAATACATTCTGCTTGTTCACTGTGATTTGTTCACATACGCATTTGAAAAAGATCCTGGATGGCTGCTGGCTTCTGTGCCAACAGAAGCCTACAGCATCATGCGTGTCAATGAAACAATGTATTTTTAGTTCCATTTAAAACAATTTCTATGAAACTTCCTATCAACCCTTTTATAGGTCAACCAATTGCCAATTTTTAGATATATCACAGGATAATTTAATGTTTGTCAGGCTATTAGGAAAACACAAGGTAAGTTTTCCGGGTCATTGATACCAAAATCTCAATTTCACTGTGTGGGGCGCACAAAAAACTCTAGAAAATAAACGGCAAGAGTTTTCTAACCTCGGTGGTTAAATTGCAAAGGAAATGTATGTCCGCTATTTTAATTTTTTTTCTGTATGTGTGTATTTAATAGTTTCTATGAAAGAATAAGATATACAATATCAAATAGCTAATTAAAAAAAAAAAAAAAATCAACATTACCTCACTGTTGTATAACCAGAGGCGCATATCTTCTTCTTTTATACGTAGCCTCTGGGAGAGATATTCATGTATCTCTTTAATTGTTTGCATTCGACTAAAGCAGCCGGTGTAAGCCAACACTCTTTTTAAAGGAGCATTTGGTGAAGGTACATTCCCTGGATTCACAATCATAAGAAAAGGGCAAAAGATAATGTATATACCCACAAGCCAACTGAAATCAGATCAATAACAACTTATACACTACATATACTTTAAGTACTTTTTGTGAAAAAGAAGTACACAGTTCTACTCCTTTTGTTTATGGATAAAATAATAACTTAGATTGAAAGCTAGTTGTTACTAACCCTTTGGGACGACAAACTTGCTATCAAAAAGCAGATAAATTTACCTCCCTTCTTAGCAAAACCTATTAGAAACTTAATAGAAAATCACTCCCCTAAGGTTCTCATAGGAAATAAATAATTTAAAAGTAGTTTTAAAAGACTGGACTATTCTTTTTTTTCTCTTAAAGACAGAGTATCAGAGACAATAGTAATTTTCAAAATAAGAGACTTCAAAATTTCATGAGAATTTTCATTTTTAGAGCACATTGTAAGTAAAAAATAAGGTCAAAAAATTCAGTCTGACTGTTCTTGGAAGTAGCGTAACTTTGCTCCAGCTCTTCTGTGGAGATGAATGCTGATCTGTGAGATGATCCACATGAGATCAGCCTGGCAGTTTCACAATAAAAGTATTCTTAATAACTAAATTCCTCAAAACATATTCTGTGAAGATGCCTAGGATTTTCACCAGAATTTCTCAACAATCTCATGTCTGCAACACAAACTAATTCCATCAGTTGAGACTGTTGCTATTTTCTATAACATGAGCTCATCTTTAAATAAAACATTTGCACAAGCTCAGTTTGAAAGAGATGAGACCAGCTTTACAGCCTTTATTTTTTGAGCTTCTTTAGTTTAAACTTAGGAAGTTCCCACTCCTCACAGAGACAGGTCTGTAACATTCATTAAAAGCTTTTATTATACAGCCAAACCCAACTGGGCAACTGCAGTACTTAAGTAACCAGAGAAGTGACATTGTTCTACTTTCAACTGTCGAACGATTAAAATAAAATAAATCGTACCATATGAAAAGATGCTATATTACATGCAATTTGACAAGGCAGTAAAACTGTACTGTAATCACCTTATAAGTCAGCAAAGCATCAGTTTTGCTTCAGTGTACCAAGCAAAGTAGTCTTTTTTCTTTTTTTAAAGAACACAAAAAAGCTTTTTCTGAGCTTAGGGATCAGAGGATTAGTTGTAAGATTACAGCAAGAAAGCATATCTGAAAACTCAAAAAGATTAATAACTGATTGGACAAATAAATTAGTGCAGAGCAAAATGATTCCAAATCAAGATCAAATTTGGCACATCAGAAGATTCTCTTTATTTGAATTTGGGCATTTTAGGAAGTCCAAACAAAGCAGTTTCCATTTTATTAGGCCAAGTAGGAAAAATGTATTTGGGTAGCAGGCAGTTTCTGTAGCGGAACTCGATCAAGCAGGCAGCCACTATCTACACGTTAAGTTTGAGATTCTACCAAAGCAGTGAAAAATTGAGCATCTGCATGAGATTTTTAAACACAGGCTACCACTAGCAAGGCTGAAGGATTTCATTTTCAGTGGTCAGGTGAGCCCATTTCTGGACATACGTTACTGTGGATGCACATGTATATCTGTGTGTATCCTAATGCGCATGCATGTGAACATCAGGTATTTCATCAAACCCAGTGTGCAAGGCAAGTATGCAACTGCGCGTACAAACTGGTAACTGGAAACAAATTCTGCAACACTCTTCAGCTGAAATGTGAAGCTGCAGCCTAAAGATTTTTCTTATAGCCCATTACTTGTACAATCTTTTGGTGAGCATTACCACCACAATTATGGCACATATATTTTAGTTGGATTGTCTTTCCGAACTGCATGAAGTAACAGTCTTCATATTCCATTCATTCAATCCTTTTCTAAAGAGTATTAAATAATTTTGGCCATTAAAGTCTAGTTGCCCAAGTAACTCAGAACCAGTTGGCTGAACAATGATTTCATTTATTCTGCCACTGTACTATCAGATACACACACCCGCTCCAATGCACAGATGCATGTATTCTATGGCTACTAAATTAACTACCAACAGGATTAATCCGATCTGCCCTTTTTAGCTGTTTAGTTTATGCAGTGCTCGCTTCTCGCTTTCAACTCACCGATCTATTTGCAGTAACTATGCAATTTAACTGACTGCACTGAAAATGCTCCCTCATGCCTCTTTCTTCCAAGAGAAGACAGGAGGAAAGCCTTTAAATCTTTACCAAATGCTGATTGTGCCTTACAGTTGATTAGCTGGTGTACAAGCACAGTGGCAGCAAGCTCCTACAGCTGCGGGTCTCGCTTTCTGAGAAACTGCGCACTTGTATTCTTGCTGCATTCTTAAGTTACCTCTAGGTAAATGCTGAGGAAACATTCTCAGGCTCATCATACCCATATTCACCCAGATGTTTGACTGCTGCGTTCGAGTGGCAGGCTGCTGTCTCAGGAAGAGCAGATAGCGAGGGAATAACTCCAGTTCAGGCACATTTGTTTTGCTGTTTTTGATCACCTAGTAAAGACGTTTAAAACACCTTTTAGAGACCGCTGTTCCAAAAATGTAGGAAATCCCAACAGGAATAGAAAGCAATGATTAAATCAGAGGGTTAAAAAAATAAACTGTTTTACTAGGAGACGAGAAATCCTCTGAACTTCTTATGGGGTCTTAGGCAAATATCCACAGGAATAATAATTTACTGATTTCTAAGCACTTTTTGAAGCTTAGTTGCAGATTGTCAAAAGCAAACACCTTCTTTAGTGGAGCATAGCTTCCTGTACAACAGCATGGAAAGAACACTTTTATAATTCCTGAAATATATGTGAATTTACAATGAGCCTCATTAATTCTGCTCAGTGTATAAAAGTTTCACAACTGTTGAAAAAAACTCATATGTGCTGAGTAAGACATTAATTCTGAACTTTAGGATTGAATTAAAACCTTCATATTGTAAGAACAGACTGAAACTTACTTTTGTTGCATTTTGATATGTTGACAGAAAAAGCTGAAATTACCCCAGAACATGACTTGGAGCTTTTCAGTCACCATTTCTACAAAGATTTTGTTATCTAGATCTGCCCAAACGTAGACAAACATAAATGGCAGGAACATTCACTATTTTTTTTTTTCTTACCATGTGAAGCAAAAGAAAACACTCAACTTAAGTTGTGACACGCAATATAATGCACTGAAGTGCCACAGTACTAAACTTCAGTTACAACAAAAACAATAGGGATTAAATTTTCTGTAAATGAACAACATAATAGTCCCCACTGTGGGGTGGGAGACTGGGACTGCAAGTGCCTGTATACATGGTTGCAAGTAATCAAACGGTCTTCAAGAAATCAAGTGTTCAGATAACTAAGTGTCGAAATATTCCTTAATTATGGACTGAAAAGCTAAAGTTCATACATATATTATTTATATTTTTTTGCAGACAGGATACCCAAACTAAAATTCTCTCATTCTGAATAGAAGTCTCTTCTCTAATGACCCTACCACAAAAATCTCAAGCACATTACTCTGTGCTGTGCATAAAGAGATGTGGCCTTTTCTGGATCATGAAAGGTGTTTGTTTCCATGGAGAACGTGTGGGAGGAGGGTAACAGAAGCCAGTGATTTTTCACTGTAAAAATAATTGCCAGTACTACGGCTAACAGATCAAATCGTCAAAAATCATACAGCTAATTCTCCTCCATTTCTGACACTGAATATTTGTGACACCAACCACCTAATCAAAAAAATCCCCTCACTTCCTTTTTTGAAGTGTAGCTCCTATAAGAGACTACCTAACACAGAATAAACCAAACACTGTATGGAATTAATATACTCAACAGAAATTGAAGAAAGTTTCCAGTGCCTCTAAGTGAACAGACCAAATTAATTCAATTTTTCTTGCCTCTAACATCAACCTATTTTTTTATAAATTCAAAATTAATAATTCAAGGCATGTCAGCTTTAGCTCCAAATGATTATGACCTGTTAATCGTTTTCCAGTATTATACACAGAGAAACAGAGAGATAGCTCAATAAATTGTGAGTAAATTATATGATTCAACAATGGCTGTTGCCATATAATTACTGCGCCTCTTTCAGAAATACTGTTGCTGTTTTAACTGCAACCAAAAAAAAAAAAAACCTCATTGGGATAACAGAGACTAATTATTAGTCCACTTAGTCAATTCCATTTAATGTATAGCACTTTCACATTTGAAAATTATATTCTGCAATACATTATGCATTGTGCCCTAAATTAATTTTTTTTAAAGACATTACAGCTTTAATATAGAAAATACTAGTGTTAGTTACATAAAGTCAATTTCAGGTCTTCAAGATTTTTTTTCTTTTTTTTAACAAAACTTTTATGCAAACAAGTACAAATACCACCTTATCTTTGATAGGCTTTTGCTAATTACTTAATTTTATTACAAGGTTTTAAGTGACTCCAGGCAATTAAATAATCGTTGATATAAAAATGCAGTATTACCAATTTGTAAACACATTTTTTATTACACAATGGAAACATGTTAATTGTTTGTAAAACTATTTCACAATTTTATTGTGATTCATTGGCTTTTCTGCTTACTGTCAAGTGTTAAAAAATGTGAAAAGTCACTACATACGAATTATTTGCTGACAAATGAGTAATCCATACGTTTGGAGGAGCGTTACTGATTTTGGGCTGAAGAATAAGAATGATCATCACTTGCCTCACCAGTAACGCTTTTAGTCACTCACTAGAAAAAGCAAAGGTAATTATCATACTACTAGAAGAAGAATGACACAAAAGAACTATTTATTTTGAATATATGATCTGCTCAAAATAACAATTGGTATTCACATGGCCACGATACATAATACCTGCAACAAAAATTGAAACTGAAGAATTAAAACAAGAAGAGCCTGACTGACTGAGTGTATCGGGTGAGATTACTGGTCTTTGCCTTTAGCACCAAACATGGTTAACCAGAATCATGCTGATTCAGCCTTAGATAGTAGATGCCAACTCAGTTTTAGCATCTATTTCTTGAGGAATTTCTTATGATAAATGCTTTATTGAAAAGCCTTTGACTAGAAGCTGAACAACTTAACCAGTCTGCGCGGTACTCAAAAGCTGATATGCTCATATGCGAATTCTTTTTAGGAATACCTATTCCTGCAGTTACGGCTCAGAAGTACTTCTGAGCAACCATTTTCACAAAGAATAGTCTTTGCCTGTTTTCTTTACTGGGATCATCTATTGCTACCTGCTTTTTAGATCTTCACCAAATCTTGCGCATTGTGTTTTCTATGACACTGAACTTGCAGAACAGCAATTGTTACCTTCCCCCCACTTCATTAAATCGTAAGAGAGAAGAAATGCGTTTTCAAAGCTGCAGGTGTCCCAGTTTTAAATTTACTAGTTTTTCAGACCAGTTGAAAATTTATGTTAGCTTTTAAAGATGACTGTTTTGATGCCAAGTCTTTTAAACTGATCTCAAGTTTACTTTTGTCTGCTTTAGCAATCATGATCAGTTGAGTGGCACTTCTGCCCTGTTGCAATATCTCCTGGGGTTTGTGCTGCAAACCTCCTAGCAAATATCCACAACTTTCTATCCACATCCATTTTTGAGGCTGCTTTTTCCCAGCTTGCTCTTCAAGACTTTTCATATAGACTATCCATTTTGGATGAAGTGGGAGATGACCGTAAAAGATTACCTTGTGCAACTGGTAGAAGCTTGGACACATTAGGTTGTTTACATTATCTCAGTGGTTATGGCAAGTAAACAGTGTCTATAATCACAACTTACCGGCCTGGGCAAGGACAGATTTGCTCCATACCAATGGTAAAGTGCTCTCCAAACTGGTTCTGGTACCATTACATAGTCCTTTCCTTCAATCAACTGTGGAGATCGCTTTAATCTTCCACCCTCCATTGTTAATGATGCAGCCTTTAAACAAGAAGGGATTTTGTCAAATTTCAAGTGGAAAAAGTAGTATACAGTTACAGGAATTTTAGTTCATGAACACAGAACAGTTTTTAATTATTAAAAAACTTTTAAGTAGCAATTAGCAACTGCTTTTCATGCTGAAAGATGTAACAATAATTAACGCTCAAGTTTCACTACTTATTACCTCTCTAAAAGGCTGTCCAATATAAAATTTGCATTACATTTCTCTCTTGTGTCACCTCCTCCAACAACTTCAGATACTGCATAGAGAAATCCAATCTATACTTATCATTGATGGTGCTGGTCTGTGTCTTATGTTTTTGTTTGCGTAAATACTGGAAAAACTGTCAAGTTTGGTTTACTATTTAATTAACTATTTCCTGTTTTTATGCAATAGCGATAAACTCTTATCTTTATATTGAAAGCACTGAAGAAAAGTGTTTATTAAAATATTTTACAGTTAATGCTGAAAGTTGTGTTTTCATAAATTCCTTTTTCATTCGTAAGTTTTGTGAAGCTGTTTAAGAACATTTTGAATGTTTCTCTTCTCACAAAAGATTCAATAGTAGCTTTAGAAACAGAACACAATTTTTTCCTCTTAAAATAAGAGTAAGAAACCCAAACTTTGTTATATGACAAAGTAGTGTTAATTTAGAATTAAGCCACTAGCTGAAAAAAACACACAAAAAAAGCTGGGATAAAAGCACACTAAAAAGATACTTTTCCTATATTCACATGACTCAGATGCATTTACCTTCACTGGTTCTTGTGTTACTAGGGGTTGGTTATCAATAGCTCCTGGTTTCTGAGGATTAAGCTGTAGCAAAGTATTCCCATTGGTTCCAAGGAAACACTGGTTATTATTGTCTGAAGTATTATGCTGCCTAGCAAAACATACATCACTCCCTGGTGTGCCAGGGTAAAGAGTATCTGTAACAGAACACAAGAAAAAAAAAATCACTCTGTTTCAGTTCGCGAGTCCAAAACATAAATAAAACAGTTAAACTGTTGTATCCTTTTTTTTGTTTTTATAAAAAAGGCTGTTGAAGAAGTTTGCTGTCCTTCATATTTCAGTAAAACATGCAACTCTTCCAAACTACAGAGTGACAAACACACTAATGCTCTCAGAAAAGGGAAAGAAGTGGATATATGAGATCTAAATATCAAAAGAGATACTTACACAAATATTGGTTTGAAAACAACCTAACTAGGTTTGCATAAGCAAATGTGTTTGACATTTGCTTGCTGTCAGGATGCTTGAGTATCACACTCCTGAAAATCTTACATTAAAAAAACGGAATATATATGCAATAATGCCTTATTTTTATTTTTTTCCTCTTGAATCAGCACATAATTTTATTCTTACAGAACCTCCTTTTGTTATGCAGAACACTAAATCTAAATTTCAGGTTAGAAAAAAAGAAAGAATCTTTATCTAAAACTTGTCTCCTTCCTGCCCTTTCCCTAGTCCCCAACCCACCACCCCAAAAATGATCACAGTAATTTATGTACTTTAAATTGAAGTTACATTTTTAAGATACAGATTTTAAAATACCAGATGCAATATTCAGCTGTCTTCTAAGGAAAAAAACATAATCTCAAATTCTCACAAGAACTGACTGAAAATCATCACTAAAATTTCTTCTTTCACAAAGATGGCTCCTAGAATCTGCACAAACTCGTTTAGATCACATGCCCTGTAAAACTATAAGTCTGCTTTTCCTATTTTTTTTTTTCTGCTTCTTTGCTCTTTGTAGTATGTGAGGTCATCTCTTTGCAAGACATAGTCCAATACCAACTTGGTATGAGCTAGAAACAACTTAATGTGAAGAGAGGGGAAAAAAAACCCCTCCACTCATAAAATAAATGATAGGACAAAAACTATCTTGAAAACAATTCTGGGAACTAATCATAGCATAGAAGATGAATTGCTGTTTAAACAAGACTGCTTCTTGCTTATCCACCACAGACTGAAAAATCCTAGTAATTCACCGACGTTCACACGTAGGCCACCTCTGAAATCTAAACTGTGCTATCTTTTTGCATGGAGGAATCCATGTGGTATGTAGTTTTCTCAAAACCTGTTCTACGTTAAACCTCCAAGGAAATAAGATATTATGCTTACTGCTGCTAGTAGTCTCTGAAGCTTCTGATGCAGTAGAAATATTATCTGAAAACTTTTCTTCTGTTGCACTGAAGTAATTAAGACCTCCCGTTTTGTCTTCTCCCTGTTCTGAAGTATTGGCTGCAGCAGCTACCAGTGAATTCTTACCTCCGCTCAAGACAGATGAAGGCTCTATCACAACAGGGTTTGCATCCTAAAATTGGTAGGCAAGTAGAAAAATTAATTATAAGCCAATATCAAAGACATTTAGAATCAGCCAAATCAGTCACCCAAATTCACAGCTGCGTGACCACTTTTGCATATCACAACAAGCTTTACAGAAAAAAAAACATTCTACATCTACTGATGAAAAATCTGCAGAAACAGCCAAAATTGTTAAACCAATTGAATAAACTTCTGCACAATACAAAAATTGTGAAATACCAGAATTTTCTGTATCTAGATACATCAAAAGACAACCATTTTAGACAGCTATAATTACAGACTATAAATATTTGAAGATTTGTTCTTGTTGAATTTCTTACAGTTAAATGAGAAGAGCAAGTGCAAGAACAAAGAAAACATTCTTTCCTCAAACCTGCAACATTTTAGTCTTCCCTAACTTTGTTTCGAAACACAGTTCCTTTGTTTCCTTTGGAGAAACAGCATTGCAAAGGCAATCCGGCTCATGCTTGAGCAAGATAAAGGTGGAGAAAAAAATTTGCATACCCCCAAAAGCAGAACTTGCCTGCCCAGTACAGACAAGATGTAAGAAGAATCCTACCCAACTTACAGCACTAGGCACAACAAGAAACGGCAATAAATGAGAAAACAGAAGAAAAAAAGAATTAATTGACCCTTAGAGAGGAAGAAGGAAATTCATGCAATGAACTACACTGTAACAACACTGGACAAAGGGGTATTTTCCTGTTTTATGTTGTCCCCTATTTATCATATCACTAAACATAGTATCTTGTCAAATAAAAAAATTGTGCAGTATAGCTAAAAGTATAAAAGTAAGACTAAAATGTATGTTGGAATTACAGCAATCATTTATAGTGTTTCACAGAAATTCTGAGTGTCCTTTTTGCTGAAGAGATAGAGTGACTAATGGCATTGTGCTATTATGCAAAGGATTAGGTATGAAATCATGTGCCCATCTGAGTACTTATACTAGTACCAGGATCAAATTACCCAGTATTTCAGGCATTTAAGCCATCGTTTGTCCAATTCATTGTCATTTATTCACAAAGAATAACTGTAATTAGATGGTTAGTTAATGCATACATTGCAGTTTTCTGAATATTTTTAGTTATTTGTATTTATACAACTCAAATGATTACTTATCACTATATAAAACCGTTTTGAGAAATAGTTTATTTCACTTGTGTAACCTGCAAAAAATATTTATCTCCACCTCGATTAAATTTTATTCTATAAGCTTTCTTTTGTAAAATTCATAGTGATGCTTTAACTTGAATATTTCAGTTGGAGGGTATTAAAGAGCACCCTTTAGGTGCACCTATAAGGCTTTCGTAGGACTCCTCTGATCACCATCAAGTACGGGACTACTTTTCATCATTGCTTATAATCAAATTGTACCAATTCCCACCTTTATTTGTCCAGAAAATGCACAGTGTGTATCTGTGGCCCAAGCAAAGTCAAAACCAAAAGAGACAGCTTTATTATCAAATGGATCAAAAGACTTAAGGGGAGTACTACTGTGAGAGTATGCTTTTATTCAAAAAATATTTTGACATGCAGGAATGATGAAACAAAGAGTACAGAAAGAGGTGACAGTTTCATTAAATTATAGTGAAAAGCTCACTATGTGACAATGATTCAGCAAAACAATTACTTTCCAGTAAGAGACAGGAGATGCTTGATTTCAAGCACTATTGGTTAAGCAGTCATTTGCTCCACACTCTTTTTTTCACCAGCACATTCACAAATACAAAGAAATCACTGATTCAGTATACATTATTATTATTATTATACTTACGTATTTGACATATTCTTTCCACTGGTGCCACCACGGCATTGCAATAAGAAACCAGTTGTGCCCTGGCTGAAGGCCATACCTGCTTTCTCTTTCTAACCAGCCTCTGCACATAAAGAATGAAAAACATGAAGTATTAGCTGTAACAGGGAAATTACAGTCCCTCTTTTGAAAATATTAAAAGGTGGTTCCGAAACCCACTTAAGATTTTGAGCAAAACACGCACCTGATAATCTGTCCTTCCTCTTCTGGAGTGGCAGGTCGTAGCCCCAAAACTATATGACACACCTGGAAAAAGAAAGTAATTCTTCTTAAGAACTATGCCACTATGAAACAAGCATTAGGTAAATGAAAGAACAGAACAACTCTAATGGGACTTTTCAGAAAATTCTTTTTAATTATGTAGCAAGATTACCTAAAATTGAATAAATCACTAAAAAAGAAGTATTTTGAGCTATGAGATTCACAACCTGTTCCCACTGTTAAGGCAGAAATACCAAGAATGTCAAATGCCCCAAGACAAATTAAGGTGAACAGAAAAGGAATTTTCATATTTTCATGTCTGACGCATATGCTATGAAAGATCACAGTAACTGACATGGATCGGATATACAAAAAGTTAAGATGTCTATGTATACTGGAAAGAAGGAACGAAGAACTGGGAGAATGAAAGCTGCTGGAAGAGAATAAGCTAAAGGTTAAAAAAAAAATGAAAAGGGGAAAAATGGGGAGAAGTGGTTGTATAAGACACAGAAAGGAAAACGAGCACATGAAGAGACTGAGGGAGAAGTTTAAAGCAGTCCAATCAACTAGTCACCACCAAAAATGCTGTCAAAATTGTAGAATGTTCTCTGAATGTCTGATACTTTTTTTTTGTGTCCCCCCCCCCCTTCTTTTTTTTTAAAAAAAAAATGAATGCAAAAGATAAAAGGCACCATCCCTGAGACCGCAACTTGTTTTTATTTTGAGTACAAGACGGCAGTCCCAGATGGCCAACACTGGACTCCTCTCCTCCTTGTAAAGCCATCCCGGCCTGGCTGCAGGCTGCAGCGATGTCTCTGGCTGGTTTCCCCAGCAGCTCCCAGCCGCAGGGCGTGCGGCAGGGAGAGATGAGCCGAGGCAAACGGACTCTGCGGGAGTCTTGGTTTCCCACTGCAGGGAGGAGGGTCAGCTGTCTCCTCTCCCAGACGGTTTTCAAATTGGTTGCTACTCATAACATGATTTATAGCCTTTTCCTTATGTCTCTTTTGAGGCTATCAATTTGCATCTCAGTTGGAGATTTCTAATGACTGGCGAGATATCTTATTTAAATTTATATTACAGTGTGAGAGAGCGTTTCACATTCTGAATAAAACAAAGGCCATTAGCTGCTGGGAAGTAACAGATTTTCCAGCACACACAACACAGCTGGCTCTGATGGTTCTTTTTAAACTCATGTAACATCATGCTAGTATCAGATTCTTCATATAAACCAACCCCGCTGCAAAGAAACCAACCTATTTGTTGTCAAGCTCCAAGGCACTCCACTCAGACTACTTAGCTTTTCTGTCTGCGGATGAGACACACAAGCTCATGACAGTTCAAATAAATGCCCAGGCAAATCAATGGCAGACTCTGTCCTGTGCAAGTACACTGTTGAGCCTGTGGCATGAGACGAGGGTGTCTCATATGATAAAGTTATCAAAGCAAATAAAAGTGTAAAACGAAAATGTAGTAACTCCGTCAGGAGAAAAGATGTTGTAAATGAAACCTCCGACAAGCAATGTGTAACAACTGTGATGTGTAATCATCATCAAGACAAATTTATTAAATGTTCATTCATTCTACCTGAATATTGCATAGATATTTGTTAGTTAATCAATACTAAGTTATGATAGGATATTTGATGCTAGACAGTCCAAAAATAAAGACAGCCCTTCTTGAGAAGGTTACAAGGTAAGCAAAACCTGACACAATTAGAGATAAAAAGTATTTGCAGAACTTTCTGATTTTACTCTTTTCAGCTGCAGTGTGGCTGATGGCCTCAGAATACTCTCACTCAGGCCCCATGCAGTTCTTGGAAAGTATGGCTCAAAATACAATTTATAAAGTAGTCTAGGGTCATATTTTTCTGCTACAATCTGACCCTGTGACTGATTAAGCTTCACTCGTAAGATGAGAACGGAACCCACTCACCCTCCTCGGCCCTCCCTGGAAGACCTGAGACCGTCACATGAGGCTGGAGTTGAATACTAAATTAGGTCAAATCTTCATGGCTCCATTAGGATTATTATTATTTAAACTCAGCCTCTATGAAAAATGGGTAAGGAACAAACTGCAGTGAATGAAAATACTCTTAGGGGGTTATTTTCTGCACAAAGTGACCCAGTGCTAAAATATGACTGGTTTACGGATTTATAAAAATCCAATTCAAGCTCAATTAAAAACAAATTCACTACACAGTTGATAGTCAGCTTCTGCATCACAATAGTGATAGGATATCACAGCTTTAAAGGACTGCTTCATGAAGAAAGCAATGAAAGGTTCGTTAGACGGCCTTAAAAGAAAATGTAAAGGGAAAGTGGTTGTAAAGAGTTAGCAATACCTTTTCTCATTTCCTGTGTCACTTCCTTGGCAAAGATTTGCAAGAACAACTGTTTCAGAACAGCCGTTTTCTAACAGAAAATATAACTGCTGATACACTTTCATTTTATAAACAGTAGACTACATTCACAAATTATGCTTTAGGCATCTCCATACACTGAGAAGAAGAATAATCAAATAGAGAATCATTCCATCAAGGTAATGCACGATTGCAAAACCACGTAACTTATTGCAATAGACAAAACTGTAAGCATGTTGACACAAATGCTGACGCTGCACTTCATGGCCATGCAAAAAGCTCATGAGTTACTATAATTTTCAAGTTTAAATTTCCTCTAAACATACCTGAAAAAGTAGATTTAAAAATTCATTGGCAAGTGCACTCTTCACACTCCATATCTGGTAGTCCTCCAGAGTGAGGTGTCCAAGCTTAGTTAAAGGGAGAAGGAAAGGGGAAGGAAAAACCATCAAACCATTAACCTATTTCAATTAAAATGCTCATTAAATGTGTCATGACAAAGACAGTGATTTGATAAAAATTGCATCTACCACTCCGGTAACAAAATTTGATCCACTGAAAGAAGAACCAAAAAGCCTGGAGATTAGAGAGGACGAACTGCGCACAGCATGTGGTAACCTCTGCTCCTGCTCGCCATCGCTCATATTTAGTATTCGTGCTCAACTGCAGCAGTCATACTTTCTCAAACCATGAAGCCAGCAGAAGCAGTATGTGACTGGTCAGGGCAATCACTTTGTAAGAAACAAACCAAGACTAAGACGATCTAAGGCTCTGATCATCCAAATAAGCTCTGCACATACAGATACTTGCATCCATTCAGAAACCCATCATATTCCTCTCTAAGTTGGGAAAAACTCTTTTGGATCATCAAGTCCTTATGATCTTCCCTTACAACAAAAGTCCTATTAATTCTTAATCACTTTCAAAGTTACAGTAGCATAACAGTGACCAATGCCAGAGGACCTTCTGATTTTCCACAATTCTGTGACAGGATCAATCTGAATTTTTTATATTGTAATGAAATTCATAGCCATTTTTACAGCAGTGGCAGTTACTCCACCTCTTCTTACAGACCATTTTCTCCAGAGTTCACACAGGTCAAAGCTAACAGATGAAGAGAGGTTAAGTAATTTATGTAATTACTGCACCACCAGCTCTTTCCAGCACTACATTCATGATGCAAATATAAAAGATATTCTGAAGATTTGGTCATCTTTTTTAACTCTTTGTGGAAACAAGACTGCTATAACACTTGCTTATAAACTAGTCTTTTTTAAAAAGCAAGTAATAAAAACCTCAAAGGATGAAAAAAGAGCTCACTGAAGCTGTATTTTCTACTGCTTTGGTAATGAAAGAATTATAATAGAATATTTGCCTACCACTTTGTTGGAGTACAAGCAGGCAAGACAACAATTCAAACAAGTAATTAAGCATTTCTAGACATTCTTCATAGTTTTTCTTAAATTATTTATAGTTTACAGACACTCTTCCTAATTAGTGAAGCAAAGGATGAAATAATGGAAGCAACTTCCCCTATATTGTTTGCAGATGATAGTGCCTATCTTGAAAAAGCAAGAACATAATTAAAGATTTACACACAGCTAACTACAAAGCACAATATAAACTATTAAGACTTTTTGCTCTGTGTCACAACAGTCATGACAGATGCCTCCATAGTTTCACAGATACTTAGCCCTGAAAGAATACCATTGTATATAGCTCACTGGTTGTATATAATACTATTGCAAAGCAGTTTGGTAATGAAAATGCACGAGTTATTATTGAATTAATACAATTCTGTTCCAACACAGGAGGATAACGTGTCCTTACATAGCATAAAATATAAGATACACTAATGCACTACCCCTTTCTTCATAAGACCATTTTTAACATGAAACAAAAGAATAGTTTCTCCAGAACAAAAGTCACGCATCAGGTTTAAAACTAGTATTAATTATGCATAGCAAAGCCTTGCAAACAGTATATGCTTCAAATTAATTTCATCTGGTTATGTATTTTTGGTTTAGTTTCATATATAAAAATGGCTTATAAAATTCAAACATACTCTTTCTCTCACAGAACAATGTGGAAAATTTTAATGGACTTTTTCTTGAAAGAGTCTTTTATTGACACACCTCTGCTTTAAAGAAAGCACAAGATTTTACTTTCTTTCTTATAAATAAACTGAAGATACTAGGATATAAAAATGGCAAGGAAAGAACAGCAAATTCCTACCTTTGTGGTATCATGCGTATTCAAAATATCTTCTACAATTTCAGACAAATCCATGTCCAATTCCTTAACAAACAAAAGGATTAGAAAACAGAGTTAAATTCTCACAGCACTCTCTGGAGCTGTGTGTGTTCCGAATAAAGATATAACTAAGAAATGTTGATGATACCTCTAAGTAATTCGCAACGGAGTGCTTCGAGACAGTTGTACTTTTCTACCTAAGGTTTCTTTATACAAAACAGCACACATTATAGTCAAATCACTCTGCTTTGGTTAATGGCAGTCAAAGTTATGCAAGGTAAACTACATCCAGTTATCAACGCTCCCCAGCTAAGGTAGTTCAAGGAAGCCTGTATTTCACTGAAACCACGTTCAAACAACATTCACATTCTTACTTTTGAAGGATGACTTTAAGAAACAAGAACAAAGGAATAGAAACCCAAATGTAACTTACAGGTATTTTATCAGTACGGTTATCTTTCCAGACCTCTAGAAGTGCAACCACCATTTCTTTAAGTTCAGTGCGAGACAACACACCATCTCGGTCAACGTCAAAAACCTTGAAGCAAACTGAGAAAGAAGGAAATCACTTTTCTATGTTAGAACTAGTCAACACACTTTTTCTTTTTTCCTTGCAGAATGTAAGTCTGCAAAGTCACAAGAACATGGATTTAGTGCTGACAGTTTTGATGAGGCAGGATGCATGTGTGGTAGTGAGGAAATGGAGCAGCTGTGTTTAATAAACTGAAATCTAGATTCCTGCAATTCTGTGCTGTGTTTTCTGATGTGACATAGCAGGGAACATATGTGCATCCAGAAATTTCCAGTGAATTATAGCTTTTAAGTTGCAGCAATACAGCTTCAGAAAAGTATGGAACAAAAGTATTTCAAAACACAGGAACCTTGCAGGGAGCCAGCTGCAAAATGGGCAGTAAACGAGTCAGAACATGCTGTTTACCACAAGACAATCAAATAGGGAATTCATTTTATATTATATATAATGAATAGGTAAGTGTTTGCACTTCCTATGTTGAGATACACAGTTTTGCATCATAATGCAGAACACTGCAGAATAATTTCTGAAATGTATCTTTTTTCCAAACAAGTTAATTTATATGAAGCTATGGATAAGTTATAAAATATAGAGAATTAGGTTTAATCATCCTTTACAAAAGAAAACCTTGATATTTAAAATTCCTTTAATTTTTTAACTTCTGAAGTCTGTCACCTTTCACAGACACACACTTGTTCAGTGGAAAAAATTTCTAAAAAGGTGGGAAGAACTAAACTTCATTGCTCAAACTGAAAAACTTCTCTAACATTAATAGTTAACGTTTCGCATACTTACACTTCTGTCTTTCTGCCAAGGGTCCTCTGCAACATGCTGAGAGCCCACAGGAAATTTCTTTAAAATCTATGTGATTGTCTCGGTTTTCATCAAAAGCATTAAACAAACCTGCAAACCACAAAAGCATCTCCTGTTACAGCATCTGGCTGAAACAGCTCACAATCACACTTAGCATTTACATGAGGGGTTAATGGCTAACATTTGCAAGGAGAAGTACAAACACTTATAACTAATTCTTACTAAGTGTAATAAAGACCATTTTAAAGGTGAATTAGATCACTCGTGTACGGCTAGATAAAGCCAGGGGCGGGGAGGGAATCAAGAATTCTGAAGAGTAGCCTTATTCTCATGCCTTCCTTGTAATGACCGATTTATAGAAGTGTACATCTAAACCAGTATGGTCAGGACAAGCATTTTCACAAAAGCTACAGGACCAAAATAGTAAAGGTAATCAGACGCCAAATGCTTTGGCTTTTCCAAAGTGCCTGACAGAAAATCCTATGAGCATCACTGAATATCTTTGCAAATTTGGCCCTAAGTGAGTTAGGAGTTTCAGTTACCGGCCTTCAAAGGATTTAAGAGTTCTACTCATTGAGTGGATATAACTTTTTTTCATCCCATAAAAATGTTTTTTTAGTGACAATGACTCAGTTGCGCTATCCACAGAAGACATATGGAATGACCAGAAACCATTCAAGTTTCCCCAGCTGTGTAAATTTATACCACTAAGTAGATAAAATACAGTTACAAGCAAAAGGATATGGGTATATATCCCTACTGAATTGAACATAAGTTCTGGTGTTCTAACAACTTGCATCCACTGCAGATGAATTCCCCATTTTCTACTTACTGCTGCCACTTGTCAGTAAAGCTGACCATTTGGTGGTAAAAAATTGTCTCTCTAGGACTGCAGACAAAAACTAGCACGTCAGCAGAATGTTACTTAATGTCCTTATGTTGTGCAGTAAATGGCTATTAGACAATTGCAACCTCCAGTTATTACCAGAGCGGCTTCAACTTGAAAGACCAGCTTGGTTATTAATGTGTCTGCATTGCAACATACAAATCTCCTGACCAAGTCTTCTGAACAAAATCTTCCTTAACTTACACTATTAGGGAAGACTGTTTTATTGGCTGCATAATACAACTTCTGACTTGCATGCTGAATTGTCATTTAACAGATGAAACTCACATTTGTCATTTAAAAAACGGTCTTCTATTTTATGTCATTCAGGGACAGCAGTATATTTTGTTATTACAGAATCTTAAGGAACCCAGTGAAAAATTTTCAGCAACTACAAGGCAAATTATACAGAATGTTCACCATATTTCCTGACAACTAATAGGAATGCAACACACAAAAGCATCACTTCCTTCGTCATTGCAGATTTCCCAACAAACAGAGATTTCTCAGATATCTTTCCTCATTTTCAAACATTCCAGACTCAGTGGAATGAATCTCTGTAATTTAAGCTTAAATAACATTTTAAAATAGGCCCACTTTTAAAACCCTAAAGTTTGTATATCAGTAGATCATCAAGTACTGAAGACAACAGCAACATCACTTCCTCACGTTTGATCAAAGTTCCGTACCTTCACTCAGAGATGGATGAATAGGAGGGGAAACTAAGGGGGCAAATGTTTCTAAATCAAAACGTCCAGTTCTTGATTGAGCTTTTAGCAGCCAGTATCGTTTTTCGAGATCGATGATGTCGGATTCTTCCACTGTATAATCAACAAAAACAAAAGAAATTTTCGGTAATATCTAGACCATGTTAGAATTCAGCACCAAGTAAAAATGCAGCATTATTTTGTCACAAAGAGAAATTATATTAATTTTTTGATGCCTGACTCCTGCATGTAAAAATTAAAAATATGAGCAGTAGAGGGAAAAAAGGTCCAATTTTACTTTCTTTATCTACAGAATCATCTTACCTATTCACCAGCTACGAGTCCAACATCAGTAACACATCATCACAAGTGTTTAGAAATACAGAAATGAACTTTTCCCACTGCTAAAGGCTCCAGCAGTCTCTTTCATTTTCACATATTTCTTCTTGGTGAATTGAACAGGTAGATTATATGTGCAATATCTATTCCAAGGTATCCAGTATTTAAATCCTCCAAAAGGACGTGAAGTAGCATTAAAAAAAATCCCAGAACTTTTATGGAAAAAAAAAAAAAGTAGTACTTGGCTGCTTTTGAAAAATTCCTATATGAAATTTTTTGCCTTCTTACACAGTAATAAGGCCAAATTTTAATGTGACATTTAAACACTGTATCTCAGCATTAATTTTTTCCAAATATAAAACAGTTTGTTTCACTTTACTATTTATACTATAGATGCACTTAGAAACCCGGTCAACACTGGGGAGTGATTATACAAACCTAGAAGACACTTTATACTGAGGAACTTACAAGCTAATTTAAAGAAGGGGAAAAAAAAAAAATAATCAAAACCCCAAAACCAACAATGAGTAAAACAAGGTGCTAGGCAAAGGTGAATAAAAATAGCCAGAGGAAGCACTTGTGTTTTCTTTGAAACCATTATACACAAATTCCACTCTCCTTACGTTTTATCCTTGAAATTAAATATATAGATAAAAATATTAAGTTTCTGCTCAACAATACTTTTAGCCTTTTTACATATGCAAGTGTGTCACAACACTGCTTTAGGTCAGTGCAAATTAATTGGTTCTCAAATAGATATGTAATGACAAAGCTGTCTATATTAAGAACTACTACGTGTGATCCCATTCCCAGCTGGTTCTGAGCCTTTAAATCCACGCCAGCTTTCTAATAGGTTTAACTTGAGCTATTTGGCCTGGTTTAGTCTACAGAAACAATAATAATCCCGTAAGGCTTAAGAACAGAAGAGATCCAAAAAAAGTTATATGTCAAATTAAAGTTTTATTGATTTCGTTTCCTATTTCTGTCATTAGGAATAGTAATTTAATCAGAATAGTAACTTGGGTAACCTACAATAAGCATGAGCTAGTTGTAACTACCCAGGTAGGCACATCATATAATGCATCACAAACTACACCATACCTTACCCTCATCAGCATAAAGTTTGGAAAAATTTTAACAAAAGATTGGTATCTGAAGTAGAGTTGGAGGAGTGGAAGGGGTTTGCACCTTCCTGTAAAACATTTTTAGACAGTCTAACTAGAAAAGTAACATCAGTGAAAACATGTCCTCCTTTTCCTCTGTACATTCAGTACAATCACTAGACAGACCATATACTAGTGTGCAGAACACCCACAGCAAAGCTGCAGTTCTAGGGTCTCGTTAAGCTAACGTAACTCCCCCTTAACCCCAAGCACATGCTGTAGCATCCTCATTTGCATCGTTATCAGCTATTGTGCATTTACATAGTTAGTGAGATGAGAGAACTAATCCAGAAGAAAAACTAAACTGATGGATTTCCTTTCTCCTCTCCCCTTCCCTCCTAGACGAATCAATTCCCTTATCTGGGTTACCAGCTCCCGGCTCTTGGTTGTGTTGTAATCATAGAATCATACAATGGTTTGGGTTGGAAAGGACCTTTAAAGGCCATCTAGTCCAACCATGAGCAGGGACACCTTCCACTAGACCAGGCTGCTAAGAGCCCTGTCCAACCTGACCTGGAATGTTTCCAGGGATTGGGCCTCTACCACCTCTCTGGACAACATGGGCCAGTGTTTCACCACCCTCAGCGTAAAACATTTCTTCCTTATAGCTAGTCTGAATCTCTCCTCTTTAGTTTAAAACCATTACCCCTTGTACTATTGCTACAGGCCCTACTAAAAAGTCTGTCCCCAATACATAAGGTAACAGTAATCTAAATGTATGAAGGAACATCATTCTACTAGAAATCATGAAAGCTAAATAAGAGTAGTTATTTCTTTGAAGATCAGTATATAGAAATATCATAGGTGCTTAGGACTGCCACAGACATAAGTGGCTTCATGATCTTAAGCAGAACAGCCAAGTGATGTAGAACTGCATCCAGTATGTTCCAAGAAATACAGGGATGTCTTGATAATTTAATGACATATCTGCTCCACAATGGTCAGCATATCAACAGATGAGAGAAAATCTACCAAATAAAATACACTTTCCCTCAATCTCATTGCCTCTACAGGTATCAGGGTGCCACAGTACTGACAGGGAAGAGCTCGCAAGACACGACATACTGACTAGAGTACAGCATTCTGCAGGACATACAGGAAAAAGTATATTCAGGGAGTTTCAAGAACAGAAATAAAAAACGTAAAATAACAAATGAAAGGTAAAAGCCACTTTATGAGACAGAATCTTAAGTACATGAAGAAGAATCGCAGTACTATTATACTACCTGAACAACTGCACATAAAGGGCAAGTTTGTACTGTCATTTAGAAGAATTGCACATACAGGTTATTGCTCTCATTAGCAAATACAAAAGCATTATGCTAACTCTCTTGAGCATGAGCATGTAAATCACTTTGCTTCCTTTTAATCTACCTTTGTGACTAGGAAGGGTAACAAATGTGCTAGCTGCACTTCATTCTTGAAATGATGCAATGCTAAGAATATTCAAAAAACATAAGGAAGGTCATATTGTCTTTACTGAACAGTAAATCTGCAGAAACCTGCTTTCACTGGCAGGCGCATTATTTATCTTTAGTAATTAAGAACTGAAAGACAGGTTCTCTGGCAAAATAAAACATTCTCAAATATCTATAGTAGAAACTAGTTGTACTCTGTTTTTTGTATTGTACTTCACAGACAGTTTCTACAGTGCTAACTTTATTGCTTTATTATTTTAACCTCAGAAAAGAAAGGCTATCAAGAAAGCATCTTATCTGCATTTCTATCAAGCAGTGGTTGGAATTACACGGTCATTTAAAAGACAATGAATTTTCGAATAATCATCTTCAAAAGAATAGCTGATAAGTACTAGCATAAGTGCTACATTGATGTTATAGCCAAGGCAGGTCCAGCATATTGACTTTCCGCCGAAGAGCCAAACAGTTTAGAAAGTAAAACTGACAAAGTAGTAAATAATATTCTTTGTACTGATTAGACTTAACACAACTTAGGTTGAATACAAGTAAAAATGTGACAAGAGTATTTTTCATTCATAGTAACAATGAATTGTAGCCCACTGCAATAGTTTCACTTACATAAAATACAGAAAGATTTATTGGATTACAGCACACGTGAAAGTTTAACTCCGCAGCTGAAAAGCCAGCTGTTCCATAAAGTCATTCCTCCACAGTGATTTTTTGCACACAATCTTGTAAATCAGTCTCAGGACGTGTAGTCCACCATCTATTCCTCCACAAATGTAAACCAAAAGAAATCTCTTGCAATTTATGATATGTACATATAATCATATTTGTTATCGAAGTTTAAATGAAGCATGATAAAAGCAGACTGCACTTACTATCCAAACATATGAATGTATATTAAAAAAATGCCATATTCTAAAGAGTTTTTATATAGATAAAGGATTTTACCTTTTCAAAGTATAATTTTTTTTTTCCTAATGCCTGTTCAAATCACATCAAGAAGTGTGAACTGGGCTTTCATTCAGTAGTTCAAATTTTAAATAACTTACAATTTATTTTTTTTTTAAAAAAAGTATCTTATATATACAATATAGTCCAAAACATCAGAATAGACTTACTTTCTATGACAAGCAAGTATTCATTTTTGTCAATTAAATATGTGATACAGTTATTTGAGGTCACATGGAAATATTCTGCATCTGTGAACTTTAACCATATACGACCAGCTTACTACCATATGCTATTTCATGTCTCACTCATCACTTGTCCATTAAATCTTTCAGATCTGTAAAATTCTGAATAGTGTTTATTAGCTCAATTCTCTAAGAATTAGACAAGTATAATTGGAGGAATAATAATGCTAGTTACACCTCAAGCTACAGTTTTCGTATTGTAAAGAACAGGTAAACATTTTCAGCAAAAATATGCATCTGAGAAACTGCAGATCTCCTAAAAATGAGTTAATTTAAAACCAGCTGCCACACTGTGATTGACAGTCAGATTGCATGACAGCAATAAACACTAAAAAAAAAGCACCCTTCATTTTAATGCCGTTTCCATGAAATGTGTGCCCTTCTTAAATATTACATAGGTAGCAAACCATGAATAATCCTCTGTCTTCGAAAAAAAAATTAAAAACATGTTTTCATTTCAGGCACTATTTATTACAATTAATTATATGACCGAATTAACTAAGTATTTCAATACATTTTAAAACTTACCCACCTATTGGTACAATCCTCTCTGGTTCACAGCAGTAGAAGCATACCATATTCCCAACATTTTAACGGAAACTTGGTTGTTTTACTGTTTACCATGATATCCTCCACACAAGACCCAGTCCCCAGTCACAGAGAGCGCTCTTCATCACGCACTGGCTGAGTCAGAACCAGAAACTGAGTGACTTAACACCAAAAAACACAGTATTTCTGACTACACACGTTTCTTTGCCGCTTTCAAATTAACACAGGGAAGACTCTGGGTCCGGGGCACAGAGAGCTGCTTCACAGGACAGAAAATAGCCCGGGAACTAAGAGGATAACAAAGTGGCAAGATGCAGATTAAGTGATACTGAAGCTTTTTATTGGCCATGTCTGCTGTAATACTTTCATCTATAGGGTTTTTTTTTCCCTAATTAAAAAATGGACACACAGAGAAGGGAATACTGTAACTTCCACCAAGATCCTCACATGTGTCAGACGCAACTATCCAGGCGCTTATCTAGCAGAACAGAGGCTATCAGTGCCTTAAGTTGGGAACCCATACTGAAAAGGTATTAAACACTACAGTTCCTCTCAACGCACAAGCGTTCACAGACTTGGAAAAAAAAAATAGCAGAGACTGAAATATGCACTTAAAGGCACCTTTAATAAACCCAAATTCTTCAGAATTGTCTTCCAGTGGCCTTCCATACATCATTAAGAGACGGTGTTTCGAGAGTGGGTACCACAACTGAAGTGGGCAAGCTACAGAACATGCGTTTACATCCAGACAGCCTTTTAATGTGAGCAAAGTTAAGTCATCACATCATTTCACTTTCCTTTTACAGACTCACATCTTCATCTTACCATAAAGCCCTACAGGTTTATAAACCCATCTCAGATAGAAGGGGTTACTTCCACAACATTCAATTTTATAACATTTCACTCACTCACTCTTCTCTTTCAACTATGCTGTCTGGTTATGCAGGGTTTCTCTCATTTATTATGTTAAATTAGTGACAACTGTATGTTCTAAAATATAATTATTATAGTGATTACACACTGTCTTACTGCAGCTCAGTATATAAGAGCTGTCAGAAAAAGCAGAAGCATTTTGATGAATTCTTCTGACAACAGAAGAGAGTCTCTTCGATTCAAAGGAGAATTAGGACGCTATTTAAAAAGAACTCAGTGGCACAAGAACTGGGTAACAAAGAAGTACAAATTACATGGTCTGTCAGTTTGAAACCAGTAACCCCTCTGATAAATGGGAGTATTCTCTCCATGTAAAAGGACTGAAAACCTGAGTATATAAGCCCATCACATGACACTTAGACACACCAAAATGACACAGTCATAAAAAAGGAACTACCACCTGTGTTGCAGCAGAATAAATATTTCCAGCCAAACGAAGGAAACCAGTGAGGTCTCACCTGGAGTCAGTATGACAGCACCGTTATCACCCGTGTCTGAGATGGAACAGGGGACGGGAGCACCTGGTCTGAAACAGACCTGAACCGGGCTCATTTTACTTTGACAAAAAGGTCAAGAGGAAACGTAAGAATCACTTGTATTCATACTGAATAGCAGAAAGGAAGGAGAGCAGAGACTGTCTGAAACCAAGGACAAAGTTGACAGAAAATTGAGACATAAACTACCCACAAACACACATAGATGATGTATTGGAATAATTGTCCCCAACTGGATTAAAAAAGCCCAAACCCAATAAGCCTCAGTATCTTTTGAGAGGAATGATACAGCGACCCCCAGGGTCTGCGCTTGGTGGGACAGCAGACCCTTCCACGTGTCACATGTTCCCGTACGTCTGTCTGCTGAACTACACCACAAAAGCCATATGTTGCAGGTAGGATGGAGTCAGTTCCATTCTGCTGTTCACAGGAGTGCAAACCAGGCAGGGCAGGCTCAAAATTACATCCTCCAGCAGCCAAGAATTGTATTATTGAAATACTGCATTTGGACTCAGAGTACCAGAGAAGATTAGGTGTTTAATTTGGAATTATTGAGGATGTATAATGATTTAGGGGAACATTCCCCTACAGAGAATTTTAGTGTTAGCAGTAGTCCCTGACAGGATTTGTCTTTGATTTACACGCTCCACTGCAGTGTATTCAACACGATGGTTTAAAAAAAAAAATAAAAATTAAAAAAATCAAAAGGTACCCAATCATACCACAATAGTGAGAAAATCCAAACTACTGCTAGCTGGTCAGTACTCGGGTATCCCTGAAACTGCTTTTTGAGAACAAAGGTCCAAGAGAAACTTAAGTTATTTTGGTAGCTTTCAAATGAAATGATTCATATTTATGATTTAAGTGAAATGGAACAAAATTTGATTAAAAGCAGCAAGTGTGTGCAACTTCCTGTAACTTTAAAATTCCATTTCTAATTATGTGTTGAGAAATATAATTAAAGTCATCTGCATACCAAAATAAATGTTATTTACAAATGAAAAATTAGAATTCCTTTGTTTCCCTGATAGCTTGGCTCATTAAGCAAATTTAAATGGAGTCACTGATGCTTTGCAATAAAATGTTGGCTGTCTGTTTCTAAATCAATGTTAATAACTTTCACTATTTTTATCAGTGCAATTTTTCATGTCTCTGACATATTATTCAAGATGTTCAATGGGAAGCACACTGTAAGAGGAGGTGAGGCTTGGTCAGAGGGTCTGAAGCTTGAGCCAGGAGAGGGCGTGCTGCGACCCAGCCCCAGTCCCGCAGCCAGGTGAGACATTCAGCATTGCACTAGCAAGTTTCACAAATTAGTTTTCATTTTACAGCAGAAGAAATTTACAACCTTTCATTCTTTCACTGTATTCTGCTAACAGTGTTTGCCTGGGTTTACTGAACATTATTTCAGTCACTTGTTCTCCCAAAAGGCAACCTTTGTCCTAGGTAAAAGTACTAAAAACAAGCTTTCATTTAGAGAAAAGGAACTGTCATAACAGCTCTTACTGTTTCACGCATTCAGCTGCGTTAAGAACACTTCTGTAGTAAATTTCTTATTCTTTACGTTGACCTGATTAGATTGCAATTATTAAACTTAAAAAACAAAACAGCAAGGCCCCAAATATTAATACTTTACTGCAATTAATTCCAAGTGCTCAAGCTCTTATATTTTCCTTACTTTTGCTTCTGTTCTATGAGATTCCTGTACTGTCTCAAATCACAAGGGAAATCATCGCATACATTATAAAGAAAGTATTTGTCCAGACCTGGGGGAGGCTGGTTAGTTCACCAGCAGGTTAGTTCACCAGATCGTTTTTCTACTATCTTAAATTCCTGTCAGTTTTCCGTATCTGTCATTTGAAAGATACCGGGCTGCAGACACCATAACGCAGCACAACTACTGTCATTTTTCCTATTACAGCATTGAACTAGAAAATAAGAAAAACACAGTAAAATTTAATTTTATCTAGAGGTCAAAACATAACTGCCATATGAGCTTCCCAAATTTGGTTAAGACATGGAACCACCTGAACAAATTTTTTTCCAAGAATCAGAACAGATTTTGTCCCCATTCATTTTTTCCTAATACACTTCTCATCCAGTCTCCTTAATTTTGTTTTTAATTATAGCACTTCAGTCTTAATGTCTCTAATTCTTTGTTTACGACTGAAAAAAATCTCTTAGCCTGTAAGTTGAAGAAAGAAAGGCTTTCTTCTTGATACAAGAACATAGGTGTGGGTTGGCTAAAGCAGAATATTATGGTATTCAGTCTAAAGACCAATTCTTTCTTGAATCATTTATTTTGCACATCTGAAATCGCTGGGAATACAGTTGAGGGTTTGGCTGCAGATGGTAACAGTGACAGGTATATCAAAAACAAAAGTAGTGAGAAAAACATTAAAAAAATAAAATCTATTAAAACAGTAAAAAAAATAGTAAAAACTGTTCAGAAAAAGTTTCAATTTCAAAGCATGAAACAAATCGGAACAAGCTCTGAGGTAACATCCAGAGGCCTGGGGTAAAGCTTTCTTTGAACATTTAGGGCAAAGGAGCCTTGACAAGGTTGGAGGCACAGCAGATCTCAATTTGAGCTTGTGAGATTCTTCCCAGGGCTGAAGTCTAGAAAATTCAAAGAGGGGTTTGGGTTTTTTTAGCAAACCTCTTTCTCTACCTTGTCTATTAGACCTCAGAGTATTTAGTGGTCTTCTGTAACCTCAATGTCTACTGCAGTCTCTCACGTAACACAAATAAATTACCTGTCTATAAACCGCTAATTTTATTATGCATTTTCACTTCAGATGTTCAGAACAGAATTTTAATGCTCATATTTAAAACCAAGAAAAAAAAAAATGCATGTTGCTTTATTAAAGTAACCCACCCATTAAAGAGATTAAATGCCATACTGACACCAACAAAGAAAATCTGAGAGTACATAAAACACAACCAGATTGCTCAAATCACTGACATCTCAATAGCAAACACCCTTCTCCTAGGGATACCATAGTCCCTTAGATGCTATACTGTAATGTATGTTTACATTATACTTGCACATCAAGTATAATTTATCAGACACTTGTTTTTACATTTAATTTAAAAAACAGCTGCTTCTTCTTTTACATTAATATAGACATAAGGAAGCCTTTGTTCTTTGGAGGTTATTCCTAAATGCAAACCCTGAGGAGGAGGCTTCTCTTTAGTTAATTTAGTTCCCTGACTACATCACATGCCAGGAATATTACTTATTTTACTGCAGAAAGGAAATTAAGAGGTAATACTTATTTTCAAAACCAGCATTATTTTCAGAACCGTCTCAATAGTTTTACAATGCACTATATCTCAAAGACCAAATATAAAACTGGTATTAATGTCAAGTCACTTTAGATAAATGTATTTGTCAAAGAAAAGGTATTTTCCTTTTTTTTTTTTGTTTAATTTGCTCAGTAGCAAACTTCTACTATAAGAAGTGTTGTAATCTCAGTATTGTTACCTCTTAAAAATAATGACCCACAGTGTCCTTGTACATAACAATGTTTTATATGTCACAGCACAAAAAGCAGAGAACAAATTAGCACGGAGAAGAAATTTATCTTGCTGAACAGAACTGCATGTATCTCAGAGCAGTGAGATGTAATGAACAACTACGGCAAGGCAACAGGTTATGTCTGTGAACTCTGAAACAGTTTAAAAAAATGCACATAACAACAAGCAACATTTACTTACAGTGTGTGACTCCAGCCAGGGTTTGATAGAAGGTAGGGGTATCACTATCATCAGTGAGTGTCACATACACACCTCCAGACAGCAGCCAACGGGAAAACGTGAAAGCATCTTTGTTGTGCAACAGCCAAACCCTGAACTTCTCATAGTTTACCTTTTCACCCTGAAAGAAAAATAAGAAACCCGTGAGCTGTTTTTCCTCTGCTTTCTCAGTACCAGTAAACTGGAACCATCCAGCTGTATGAACAAGAACTGGGAAAATCTCCTATAAAAATAAGTACTAAAATAATTTTTTTCTTTGGAGCCATGCCTGGAATATAGCACTGGGAGGGAAATTAGACTCCTCAGCTCTGCATTTCAACCACCTACTTAATGTGGCCTTTTGAAAGTCATTTACTCTGAACCTCAGGTTAAAGGGATTAGAAGAAAAATGGCTACTTACAACTCAAAATAACAGAGGTTATTTTTATGAATTTATTATGATAGATAAAAGCTCTTATGTGCCAAATAACAGGTGCTATAAAATCATAAACATTCTGTTATATCTGCGCAAGTATATGAACACTTAACACAGAAAAATTAGATTTGTGAATAACTAATAGTATGATTAATCACTGCAGTAGCATGTCAATTTTTTGCATCAGTTGACCAAACTCCACTTTGGAGCACACATGTAAACATGATGTTCAGAGTATCTCCTAACTCATTCTCTCTTGCTGGATGTCTCATGGAACTGCCTGTTCAGGAATACATAAAAACTACAGATTCACAGAGTTTACATGCCGGAGAGGCTGTTTAAACCATTTATTTGAATGGTTTCCAAGCTGTGGCCATGAAACCATAGAGATCAGACGACTGATTTCTACAGGACCTACAAAGCTAAATAAAATAAAAACAAACCTATTATCAGTAGACAAACTCATTACATGGGGATCCTAATCTCCATGGGAAATAAACAGGGGTCTGCAAAGTGAAAGAGGTTTCAAATCATTGATTATTTAAGCTTCCCTAATATCACAGCCCATTAAACTTCACTGAATTACACCTCTACAGAATCCAACAATTTGCATTTGGCCACAGACTACCTGCAGCTGCCAACTGCAGAAAATTGAAAATCCGCTACTTCCTTTGCCAGGTTGCTCAAATGGTTAATCACCATCACTGCTAAAACATTTGCTTCATATGCCAATTGTAATGGATTATTTCAGGTTGCAGACACTCATTCTTTTTATGCCTCTTTTTCCTAGACATTTTTCTCCAACAAATAGATGTAGAAATACCCCAATACTTACAGCTACTATCATAGACTTCCACATGGTTATAATTCAAGGAAGTCACGAATCACCAGTTTAATCTGTAGGTAGCCACACTGCTGATTGACAGCATCGTCCTAACCTTCCTCTTACCAACACTGTTTCTGATCCTCCATCCCTTCTCTTTTGTGACTGCACATTAGTGCAGTCAGGTGGCAAAACAGATCTAGCTGAAAAATAACCGATAGGATTAGGAGCTACAGAAAAAGGGCTTACTTCTCAGCCAGATCAGTTTCCCAATGCAGTTCATCAAGGCATCATACAAATACCTGAACCAGCACAAAGGTAGGAGAATGAATGACAGGCAGGAAAAGGTAACTCAACAATGTGGACTTTGCAGGATTTAACCCATTATGGAACCACTTGTTTAAGCAAAAAACCCTCTACTGCCAAATTAACAGAGAAAAAAACCAGCCCTCAATTATTATTTTTTTAATTTCTCTAACAGTTTGGATCAGAGACAAGATCATTTTCTTACTACCTGTTCCACTCCACTTTCCCTCTACTTTTTGCACTGCTTTCTGCAAACGCAGCAAGAGCTGTGTCACGTTTCACTAAGACTCCGCATTGTTCCAATTGATTAGAGGAAGGACAAGGAAGAAGAGGGACAGGAACGCTCTGGACAGGGGGAAGAAGTGTTTGAAGCAAGTAATGTTTACAGCTGAGCCATGATGGAACTTGAGCAACGACAGCAATACAGGTATCACTGAATTTGTTTCCTGTATTTCAGAAACAAGAGTGAGGAAAACTCAGATATACTTTAAAGCTTATACTTCTAGATGAGTACATGCAGTAATTCTGAAGAATAGAAGTACCTATAAACATCATCCTTGAAAGCATAAACTCATCCGCCATACGGCAGGAAGGAAGGCCCACAGCAGGAACATTAAACTTTCTCACTCTCCAGCAATGACCTAGTATGATTAACAGGCCAGTAAATCCTGCTGAGTGGGTTATTACACTATTTTCATTTTAAAAGAAAAATCAATATACAGCATTTTCTTGAACAGGAAAATGGTACAAAGCCAGATTGATACTTCTCTTCCTGCAAGTCTTCATAAAGTATTTCTGGATTTCTTGGACAGCGTGCAATTAACTTTTAGGGTATAGTTCATCACACCATATTGATGGAAAATTATAAATAGGAAATACTGAAGTGGGTCAGCTCCAGAAACTGGACTGCAGTATACATATGATTTATGATTCCAGCCAAGAATGAAGAATGTAATCATTGCCTACAAAGCCAATCTGATACTACCGCCACATTAAATGAGTCTGCCTCAGCCAATGCCCATACCCAAAGTTATCTTCAATACAGTACAATAAAATTTAAGGTAATTAAGTAGTCTAATATCCACAAATAAAGCTTCTAGTCAATCAGTTTTTCAGTGCAATGTATAACGATGACTAGATTTTGCTGATCGGCAGTCCTCTGATAACAAATGAAGCAACCAAAGCACAAAACCCTGACAATTCATCAGGATCACTAGTGCCAACGACATATCAGTGAATAGTTAAAAATAACAATAGCCTGTTTTAGAGGAGGACTTCAGCGAGGACTTCATAAAACTCTCAAACAACCTAAATCATAAATAAACGTTGTAGCTCCTGGCAGGCACAGTGAGACAAAAGTAATACTATGAAAGTATTCTTTTTAAGCAACCACTGCTGGCAGGCATTTTTAAATCCAGGATGCAGATTTTCTTTCCTGTCTCAGATCTGTGTTCTAGATTTCTTCCCCGATTGCAGTAAAATGCCCACACTAATGAATAAATTTCCACTAGCAATATTAGTATTTAAATTTACTTGATAACATGATTACCCTTGGGAAATGATCTCTTTCAAATAGCACAGTAAGTAAAGCAGCATGGAGAATGCCTACATTTATACACCAAGCTGCCATTCACATCAATACAAATTACATGTAATATTACAACATAAAAAACTACAAGCTTTTACCCAATTTAAACAAGGCCAATTTGTTCCCATACATGCACAAGCACGTAAATGTCAGAGAAAAATGAACTACCCAATGTAATTTTCACTTTTTTGTAAATGTAATAGGATAAGACCTATGTATTAAATACCTCAGAGAAACATTTCTTGAGTGACTCTGGGACTTTCCCATCAACCACATGTAGCATCTTCTCCATCTCTTCACGGACAACATAACTCCCAGATTCATTAGAAAAGAGACTGAAAATGTCTGAGGAAGCAGAGATATGTTTAAGCAACTATGATAGTTACACGTTTCAAATATTAAGTTTACAACTGGCTGAGAATGCCAAAGGCTATGCAACAACTACAGAACTAAAACCTTAGGTTGATTCAATTTCAATACAGCTCAATAAGGTTTAGGTCAAGAAGTATCTCCTTTTTCTTTTACCATTGTCCACTAATCAAAAGGAAAATAAATACTACCAAGTCTGATTCACAAGGAAGACAAAACAACAGAAGTCAGTAGGCAGAAGCTTTCATTTGTTTTGAAAAATATCAATGCCGTCCTCCTTCCTCTGCCCACATACAGTGATCAACAGTCTTTCTGTAGGATCCTAACATTTACATTCATGATGACTTATCAAATATCGCATTTTGGTGAGTATCGAAAACAGAAATGCACTGAATGTCAAAATATCTTTATTGGCAAATGTATGCCCTGGTTACATATAAAAATAGGGACTTAGTATACCATAATTTATTTTTGCTTTACATAAGCGTATTTTACTATCTTGTTGTTACTGTTGTATGTTACATCACTTACATTTTGCTTTCTCTTCCTCTCTGCCTCTGGTAAGTAGAACTAATCCGACAATCAAGTTATTGAAGTGCAGTCCTTTGGATATTCCTCCAAATGAACAGTAGATAACCTAGAAGAATAAAACAGAAATTAACCAAAAAATTAACAAGGAACTAAAAGCAACAACTTATACCGAGGCTCTGTCTTATGTGGTTTTTAGGCCAGTCACCTCACATTCAGCTAAATGCACTTCTAATATTAATTCTGTTACACTTCTGTAGCTCTTCCAGTACCTTAAAATAGCCTTTCCAGGGTCTTTTATTTAGTGAAATGCAAGTACTTCTCATGAAACGCAATATAACAAAAAAAAAAAAGTTAGAATCCTCCAATGAAGACAGCTTCTTGCTTGCTCAATGATGCTACTTCCCCAAACTTCTTTATCAAGGTAATGAAGATGAAATCTCCTCCAGACTAGGCTTTCATAGTCTCAAAGCCATCAAGAAGTTATTGGAGCATCAAGTGTCTCATTGCCCCAGTCACAGGAGATGCGCTTCCGGTAAGCCATCAAAAACTACCGCTTCAAAAATGTGACACAAAAAACCCCACGTTCCATCAACTATACCTTAACTATCTTAACACTGCAACTGTTGCTAGAATGACTGTTCCAGTTTAGTACCCCACTCTAACAACAGTATTTAATTCTTTCTTCCAATAGAAAGCACTAGAAATCAAGACTTCTATTCAGAAGTTACTCAAAGATCCACAGAGCTGCCATCAGCAAAAACGCAGTCAACGGAAGGGCTGAAGCATTTACCTTTCACATGAAAGGTCTGTATACACTGCAGCTTAACTTACTCAACAGCATCTTAACAGTGATTCAACACTGATATATGAGATATGAAGGAAGCACGTCATTTTAGGACAAACAGCAACTGCTTCTAGTAAACAAGAATTACCAACTCATTTATTGCAATATATTACTTCAACTTGACCCTAATACTACGAAGCACAAATGAAAGTATCTATGCTGTACTGCTCTCCGAACATGGACTCCTCCTGTAATCCCAAATCTATTCCTACAAGCACCAGTACTTTATCAGTATCACAAGACAGAAATCTGCATTAGGTACTAGAATTTAAAGCAGTCACGACTTATAAATTATTCTTACATAGAAGAATTATTTCAGCGCCTATGTCTTTTAATTTGATTTTCTTATAGGTATCACTCTGAGCATCTAACCATAAAGAGTAAGTACTAAGTCTAGCTGATGGGGAACTATTACTGTGAAAGACCAGAACAAAATGATTTGTCACTGATCATGGTTGGGATAACAGGCTCATTTGCTGAACTTTTTTTTTTTTAAATATAACTTTTTCAGAGAGAAAGATAAAGGAACAGATCAGCTTCTATTAAGAAAACTGTTGTGCATATTTTAAATAGAGTTTTCTTTGCTTGCATCTGAATTACATTCTAAACAGACAATATTAAAACCAGGATCTGTACATGCAGTTATGTACTGCTTTTTCATTTTTCTCCAGTAAAGCCCTGAGTATATTTTTTATATGAGAATTTAGCCAAATAGCAATAGCAGACTTCAGAGGTCAGCAGAGCTTCAGGATTATTGTGGATAGATTCACTATTTTGTGTACTACCCACAAAGCAGAGTGAATCATCAGTAAACCGTGGAATGAAACCCCCAGATCTGAACTGCAACACCTGTATCCCTTCCCCCTGCATTTTGTTTGTTTTTCAACGTATGAACTACAACCAGACACAATTCTAAACATCTAAAGCAACATTATCTTTTTTTGACCTCCTAAGCTCTGTTTGTTGTTTGGGGTTGGTGTTTTTTTCCATTTGAAATGACAAATGCTTGCATAATGAATTTTAGCCTTTTTTGCAAGCGTACCAAAGAGACCATGACACTTTGGAGTCCACAGACAAAAATCCACCAAACTACAGAATGAAAACACTTTTAAACTTTTTTAAACTCCCATCATAACCGCCAGGAAACATTTACGCTCACAGTTGATTAGAAACCAGCAGTGAGAGATGGTATGCGCAATTGGAGTGACATTTGTCTTCTAGACTATCAGCAGTTCTGGAAAAAACGCGTGTCACTAACAGTATCTTAAGTGGGTGACATCCTGTGAACCTACCCAAGAAGTTTTAAACACATCAAAAAAATTTACTTTTAAACCATCATAAAAAAAAAAATCATTACAGAAGTGTACAAATTCTTACATTAATTCTTACATAATTCTTACATTAATTACATTAAAAACAGTTTTGAAGTATAAAAGTTGTTACAGCACAAAATCTACCACTGTACGAGGACCTCCCACAAGTAGCAGAATTAGGATCATAAACCTACTGGATGCACACAGTGAAGAGTATAATAAATTTATCCCTGAAGAAATACGGGAATAATTCTAAACCAGATTTAAAATAAATAAATAAATATCGAAACAACATTTAAATATTATTAGAATTTTGCCTGTCTCTTTGCAGACACATACCGCCTACAGGTTGGTTTGGGGTGGGTTTTTTTGTTTGTTTTATGGGTTTTTTGTGTGTGCGTTTGGGTTTTTTTAAGTACTTTCCATCTTCTGCCTCTCTTAACACTGTAGTTTCATTGCTGGTTTAAACGACTGTCAGCCTTTCCCCTGCCCCCAACAACTCGTTCCCACCCACACTCCACTTCCAACATCTATGCCAAAACAAGCATTCATGCAGCAGGACTATGAATGAAATCAGAGAACCAACCTGGGTTTGAATTAACCATTTTCATTACCAAGTTTCACTAATCCAGCTCAAAGTGACCTCAGGGTGAGAATAAGTAGCCAGGATTAAGCTGACTGTGAGACCAGTACAAAACAACTACCTATATGACATTTCAAACATTACAAGAGAACTTCTATACACTACCATAACCATGTAGGACGTTCGTGTAACCAAGTGCAATCTGTTATCAGTTGTGCCCTCCAAAGGAGTCAGACAGCACTAGAATGAACTGGAATAAGGAGGAAACCATTTCTCGACAGGCTAAAATCCCTTTGCAAGATGTGAGCGTCATGTCTCCCAAAATAAGACTGAAAAAAGTTACTATCTCACTGACGCAGGTCAGGAAATTGTTTACCAAAGAACCGACAGCCCTCAATATTTGTTACTCTAACTGTAAACTAAGAAACCAGTAAAGTACTTCAAAAGAAGTTGCACCTTTTAGGCTGATAAAGCAAAACATAACAAAATTTGTTTCCAAAAGGTTTATTTACCTTACAACAAATAGCTGAACACTGGAAATCGACATGAGAGAAAATAACATCTTCCTGTATTGTTAAAAAGAACAGCTTTTGAGGTCATCTGCTGACCACGATTTGTTAGTAATAAAAGAAAATTTAGCTTCCTTCATAGCTTCATCACTTACAGTAACTTTTCATAATAAATTACTTGTAAATCACAAAGTAATCTGACACTTTTCAGATACAGTTCTGAGTAAAGACGGAAACAAATCGACGGCAGTTAGAGGAAACCTCCGTCAGCAGGTGCAGTAAGATCACTGTGAGGCTTAGAACCTGCAGTTTTTCCTATCAAAAAAAGGCAGAAGAAATCAGCTGAAAATTCCCAAAGAATATATTATATGCCTACTAACTTCCACATCTGCAGAGGCTGGCATATGTCTCCTTTGAGTCTCTTGAGGATAATGGTGTGGGGCTCTAAAATGAGTTTCAGGAACATCTAATGGCAAAGCTCAGACAGATCTGTGTTTCCTCAAGTACCTCAGCCAACACGAGCTGGGATTCTACAGGAGGTTCACAAGGTTGGGTGGAACAAGAAGAAAATTACTGGAACCAAAAATCCCTCTTTCTATTCCCTCTTTCCCTTCCAGCAGCAGCAATCACAGTGCTACAGTCAGACTCCTCCAGCACAAGCGAAGGGTGGAAGAAGAGAGCTGAATTCCAGAGCCACGTGAATGAGTCACTGCTCTTGCTATCTCAGGTGTGGCTTCCATCTCAAGTCAAAATTAAGCCAGGACTGGGAGTGACCAAACAAAACCAGTCATGGGCCTGTCAAGGGTACCAGATAGATCTGTCTAAGCCACGCAGTGCTGTAGTGGCAAAAAGAAGAAAAGGAAACACCTAACACAGACTAGCTACGCTGGATTTCCAACAGTAACTGCCCCTTATGCTTTGGGTATAACACGGTGTGGAAAATCCACCACTGTTGCCTCTCCAGCAACAGGAAGCAGACTAGCAGAATTCCTGTGCAGAATGTATTCTAGACCACCTCCAAAGCAGTATTGGGCAACAAGGTAGTAAAAAATTCTAAATGTTTTTTCACCCCTCTACTATCACAGTTATTACCAGACACGATGCTGAAGCAGACAGATTCCCTGAAGACACTTACCTCAATATAGTCCTGTGTTACCTCCTTGTCCACCCATTAAGCTATCACTTTCATTGCTATCCACTTAGGACTATTAAAAGATGTCTGAAGGCAAGTAAATGTAAATGAGGCTGATAACATAAAAGGAACTAATTCTACAGAAAACATTATGTAGAACCTGCAGTTCCACTCTCCTATAAGACATAACGTTACCTAAATATATTAACTTCCCATAGGGTGCTCAGATCATCCTCTTCTATTCCTAAAGTTTAATCCATTTACAAATGCTTGAAGGGCTAAATTATTAGAACTAAATCTGTCTCTATTTGGGCACAATGCTTGTATATGCTTCATGGACAGTGTCATGGCAGAGACCTGAATTCCACACTTTCTACTTCTAATCATTCTGATTTCAGAAGATGCCTTCAAGGCTACACTGCCTATGTAAGCTATTTACCTTGATATTACATTGGAATCATTACTTTTTTTAAAATATGCAGTTAGCTCTGCTGAACACTATAGTTTAAGTCTTAATATAACTATTTTTGATCAAAAAAAACCCCACGAAGAGCACAAAAAGGAAGAGAATTCTTATATTTCAGATTAACAGGACTCCCAAGACAAAAAATATATATATGGATAAACAAAAGAGAAATCACGGTTTTTCTTTTACAAATTTCAATAAACCATGATCTTTTCTTTATACTTTATTCTTCTCCATCACTCAAATGTAACCCTTCTGTGCTTTTAGACTGTTTAAGAACAGCTATTTTATAAATTACCCCGAATAAGGCTGTCTCCTCTCTTCATCCACCTGAAAGCATATTTCTAATTCATACCCTTTTCTGAGTTTTTCCACTCACTTCTGTTGAGCTTTGTACATCTCAGTTATGGTATCAGCTGAATGCCAAATATTACATGTATGTATTATTTCAACATAACACATTGCCTGTTCATGATATAAACACAGAAAAGGAATTCTATGGATAATGTCCAATGTATTAGTTTTTAACACAGGTAATTACAACAATTACTTTGAGTTTAGCTGCTTAACCATTCTTTGGGAAGAGTTTATAAACACTGAATAGTTATATAATAATATATACTACAGACTAGTCTGCATTTCTAAGGAAGGAGCTCCACAGTTTTTCTTTTAATGTGTTATTTGCAAAACTTCTTCTAATAAGATACACCATCAAAATAGGATGCAATTTTGTATTTTCCAAAATTACTTAATACTGTTGCAGCTTTAAATAGCCATACCCAGACAGTATCATAGCAATTTACATTTCAGAATGTAAAATTTAGTGTAATTATACAGTACATAATCATAATTTTAAATAAAATTTAAGTCTGGCACATTAAATTTCATGGATAACTGAAGAGTATAACAATATGGTTCCTTTTCTGTTAAAAAAATGGCTCAGTCTAGACAAACAGTTCCCTTCAGGTCCAAATCCCTGGCCCAGCGCCCATACGCTCCAGTAAGCCTGCTGGAAGAGTAGGAGAGGATGCTCAAGGCATTCTTTTGGCTCCTTTCTCTAGAGAGTATAAAATGTCCTGGATTCTTTCCTGATCTTATCCTTATGACCCCTCTTCTCTCTCAGTCCTTGTGGAAGTCTGTGTTCTTGTTCTACTGGCAGCCCCCTCAGCGTGTCCTTCATGTTTCTGTTCACATCATCCCTCTTTCTCTTTACATTACTGGGACTGCAGCTTAGTAACCAATTAGTCACGTTCGGAGAAAAAGATGCACTGACACTTAACTGCTTAGTAAGTATGACAGATTGCTACGTACTAACCTTCTCACGATCATAATATATGTAGGTATATATGAAAGGTATAATCTAATTAGTCATTTAAATGACTGCACAGGCCAAAGTTAGGAGGTGCTTTCTCAACATTCCTCCCCTCCTGAGTCTAAAATACAAAGCTACTAGAAATGCTTTATTGAAATATTATCAGCAATCCATCCTTCCACCTCCTCTGAACAATACTTTTTCTATCAAGGTGCCACAAGTGCATCTGGCAATTGCATTATTTCCTTAAATTTAAAAATAAATGCTGTGTTCATACATCACATCTCGCCACTTGACCAGCTTCACTGCAGTTTAAACGACACAGACACAGCACATAGCTTAATTTCATTTTATTAGTATCTTCAAGTCTATTTTTCCAAGAGATCCTTTCAGAACATTACTGTCCTGAACATTTTTTAAATGTTTTGTGTGCACGACAATCATGCGAATTGTTTGACCAAATTTCCACTGGCTTCAGTTCCCTGTTTTATTCCCCTACTGTAAAACTCTGTGTTTTTAATTTAATGAATTCCTGAAGGCCTATCACTATTCAGATATGAAAAACTACTATTCAAAACATGCAGAGAAGACAGCCCAGCAGTCTCAGACTCAAAATGATCAACTTTAATGACTGAAAGGCTGAAAACTCAGAACAAGGCTTTAAGCTACCTAATGACTTTGCCTGCCTTTCCACACCGTGAAGCCAGGAACTACAAAGCATCCCTCTATGGTATGAGCAGAATCAAATTCAAATTTTGTCCAAATTTATAGTATTCAAGCTCACAGATATGACTACTGCATTGCCTGAATATGAATGCTAGAAGTACACAGTAATTTGTACTAAAATTTTGACACGTGGATGTGCCAGTTTTGATGAGATGACATTGAAAACAATTATGATTCTTCCGTTAATTTTATTTCACCAACTGGAAAACAAGAACTGTTACACTGCAGTGTAACTGTAATGAGTGTTAAAAGAGATAATCATCACTAAAACTGTATCTTTAAGGACAGATTTTTTAAAAATACAGTAGAAGGTAGCCAGCAGACATTTGAAAACCCGGAGTCTCTATTTGTGACCAAAAGTTTACTTCATCCAAATCAGTAATTTAATCCTTAATACTGGCATAAAAGGCATAAAAAAAGTACATGTTAACTAATGATGTAAAACTCTCAACGTTTTACCTTCACACCAATTGTATACAGCATAGGATACATTTTTTGTTTAATCTCATGGACTACTAACAGTCAAAGCATCCAGACAACACACAGAGAAATTAATACTGAAGACATGCTTTAAGCTATGGGCAAATCATATACTCTCTTTTGATCTGACAGCGCTAACATACATTGCCATTGTTCCTGTTAAGTGCATAAACAAACAAAATAAAAATAAAAATAAAAATGTCACTATATTACAGAGGCAAGTAATATCCTCTTCATCAACACTTAAGAAAAACAGAAAAAATAACAGAGAAAACATTAAGCTTCAAAAAAAGTAACTCTCTGCCACAGTGTTAAACTTTTTGCAGTGCACACTTCACTACTCCCACTATCTGAATAAAACTGGAAGACTTGTACGCTGCCTGTGAGGTCAATACCACTGAAGATACCAGAAATAGAAGCTGTGATTAGAAATGACATGGAGCAAGATATCATTTGAAAGGTCTCGCTAATCTTACTCTTCTCTACCAACAATATTTTAATTTCTCTCTCAAGACAGGGGTAACACTATGAAAAAAAATAATTTTTTTAAACATGAACATGTGAAGGGTGGTATTACTATTTTTTTAGAGATACACACACAATATTTATATCCATGTAGCATATTTTGATTCTGGCTATTTTTTCAGTTAATTTATACATTTATTATACATAAAATTATTTTTAAGAGCTTTTAAAGATTAATCTGTAGTTTAAAAAACAAAGTAAAAGCCAATGGAATCTCAGGAAAACCAAAAGCAAGTACATCTCCAGAGTAAATAAAATCCTCTGTTATAGTAGCTACATACAGTGTTAAAACTTCCCAGAGTCATCTACCACCTATTAGTTGGGTTAGAATCAGTAGCTCAGTCAAGCACACAACACTGACAACCCATGATCCAAATCTGGAACATCATTTTCAGATAGAGAACGTACATTGTGATATTGTATGAAAAATGGAAAGAAATTAAATTAGCTCTTGTGTCTGTATAGGCATATTTGTGTGTGCGCATCTACAGGTGTACATTATTAACCACATATGCCTCCCCAGAAAAACAGTGAGTTCATAGATTACCTCAGCAACTTTTGGAGGGACTCCATCACCAAGAACTTCCCTGATGAAGCACTGTTGAGTCATATAATATGAGAGTCCACAAGTTCTCTTGAAAGCATCTTTCAGTCGCTTTAGCTCTATGTCTGTAACTGTGTTGAGTGAGAAGAGAGAAGGAAAAAAAGATTTGGTCAATAAAGATGTTGTAGAAATGTAATAGCTTAAGGACTCTCAAAATCCTATACACCTTACATTTACCTTTATAATAAAAAGATAGGAAGAAATTAAGTGCATGATTTCACCTAAATAGTGGGAAAATCTGACTACTAGAAAATGAGATCTAATAATCTAATCTTCCCAAAAAAAGGAGTGAAGTAGACCTAAAGGTAACATCAATGACTACAACAGTTCACTGCCTGTTTTCTCCAACTACAACAGCGTGTTATAATTTGTCCTAAATTAACCGTCATTATTGTCACACAAAGGGAAAATAAGCTAGCTTTATGATCAGTTTTACACTGCACGTAAACCAGAGAAATGATCTGTAACCAATAGTGGTGAATATTACCAGGAGTAGCTCCAGCAGCATGCTTGAAGCAGTTTCATCTAGCAACCAGTCTACTTTTCTACATAAAAAAAAATATTTAATCACCACTTACATGCGCGTAAGACAGTACTGTGAAGCATGAATTTAACAGGATTACTACAGTTAAACTTTGGACTAAATGCAATTCTTCACCTAAGATTTTCCTGCACAGTTAAAGTCTGATTACCAGCTAAAACCTGTTCAAACTTGTTCACAATCTGTAAATGTGTAAAGTTTGATGACATCCCGTTTATACTTGCACATGAGCTTCCTGAAGAGCAGTCCCTGCTTTCAGATTTTACAAGGATAAAGCAACTTTCTAACAAAGTGTTTAAGAAGTTCAGCATCTCGCTGAACAAGTCCTTTGTCAAAAATCAAGTTGCAGAGAATAATACGCCATGACCTGGATCACATGTAACCTACCATGTAGTGCGGAAAGAGCTATTTACCATCTAGAAGCCAAAAGAAATGATGCTGTACATGACAGCTATTTCACTGTATTTATAGTAAGGCATTTTCCTTACCCTGATATAACAAGCCAGACAGAAACAACACTGACATGGCCAAAAGCTTGTCAAGCTTTTTATCAGCCAAAATAAAACAGAACACTTGGGAGCTTAATCCAGCACTCTCTTTTAAAACTTCCACATTTCAATCAATTCATTCAACAAAAGAAAAAAATCATTCCTTAAAAGTAAATCACATTGAGACATTCCTCCTTAATTTTAATCCCAGTCAACATTGAAACAGACTAGTGACTTCATTTAACAATTGTGTGTAAAACCAGAAATTGGGACATGTTTCTTTTCAAGTTTTTTTTACAGGTTCTGGATATTTTTGACCAGAAATATTTCAAAGGGTCTAAGAAATAAACCTGAAGTGTGACCAACATAGTGCTGGTGCTATCAGTTAACATGGATTTGGCAAAAGACATACTCAAGTTATCGTCATCACATAATTTGTTTTAATAAAACAAGCATACTTTAATTATATGGCAGAAGAATGTTGGTATAATACTGTTACCTGGCTTATACGGTGTTTAAATTTCACTATTTCATATTAACATCTGTCCATAGAGTCATTTTCTCTCTTTGTGTCATTACATGTGATGTTTAATGACTGCTCAAACACTGTTAGGCACACCAGTGAAAGCTGTCTTCCAAGATTTTCCCTAGCTAACTGGAAACAGACTCTCCGATACGATATTTACAACCTGAAGCGACATCCTCCACACCCCCCAGCTCTTCTGAATCACGGAAACAGGAAGCAAAATAAAGATTCTGCAAAGAAACCGACCCTATACCGCAGCCTTTCCTCCAAACACATGCAAAAAATTAAGAGAAGTGCTTCACATCAGAGGGATGCCTCACCTCGTCTCCTCCACACCTCTTATGCACAACATAACTACAGCACATTTTCAGCCAACAGGAACAACTCCCCACCACATGTTTAATGAGTAAAAGCTTGCGATTGCTAAGGGGACATAAAAAGGGGACGGTACTGGCTTCATTATTTTGGCAAGGTATAGCAAACAACCTAGATCCTAGACAAAATCTAGCAACAGTTCTTTGAAGAAATTATTTTAATTTATTGTATTTTTTATATGTGTGAGCACACACACGCTTTTATTAAAAATAGACTCTGCATTCTGGTTTTTTTCCTCCCCCTCAGTTAATTTTTTTGAACTCCTCAGCAGTTAATCCAATCTGGTTTGTGGTCATTCGGCAAAAAAGTTTATACAAAACCCGTGTTAACTAACCACATCCTTACAGCTTTACACATATTATAATGAACTTTCAAGTAACCTAATTAATGCTTACTGCAAAAATAAGGTTGAAACATACACAACATATACAGCCACTTGATATAGCACTGCGTCATTCTCTATGTTTGCAGGTTTAGTTTCCTGGCTGCACAGAAAATTCAAATAATTTTCATAAAAAATTATGGGAGAAATATCTTTTTTCCCAGCATTCATTTCAAACTACTGATTTTGTGTCCCTTGTTCCAGTCCATTACACCTTCTCCCCAACATGGCAGAACGGTGGGGAGGAGCGGAGGAGAACACAGCCGCACACGGGCCCAGCGCTGCGTTTCGGCGGCCCCGACAGTCCCTACGGCTCCTGGGCAGTGCAGTTTCACACAACTCTGGTTACCTTCCGGCCGCCAGCACTGCTGAGCCCACTTATGGCAAAATTACTTCTCGGTAGGAACAAAAGTAGAATCTTGCCAAGTTATACTTGTGCACTATTTTCTTGCTGGGATTAATTAAAAGAAATACAACAGCCCATAGCCATGTAAAACTTTCAATTACTGTTTTAATAGAAAATTTTATTAATCCAATAAATGTGAACCGACTATATGAGGAGGCTAGAATATAAAGTTATTTTAGTCAGTCAGGTACTTTCATAATCAAAAAATTTACTGGCCATTCCTTTATGAAATTTACCTGTATTAACAGAAATTAAAGCAATTTGTAATCTGACAGCCTTAACTGGAGACCATATTAGTACTCCAGAGATATTTTATGTATCACCTTACATCCCTAAGAGCAAGAAACAAGTTACACGTTTCCAGGAGTCACTGAAACGCAACCACCTCTCTGGTGACTGAGTCGCACAGAGCGGTATTTCTTGTGCGAAACTCTGGTGTAACAAGGAGCAGTGAATTAATTTAACCCTGGTAGAGTTGCTGTTCTGCAGTTTCACAGACCGGAGAAGGCCTCTGCTCTAAGCAAACAGATCTCACTATCCCAAGTTAAGACAACAAGCACAGCGATGAAACTCGGGCCAACTACATCTTGGAGACGCACAGCACGCCCAAGAGCACGGCAGGCAGCAGCTACCGGTACTGCCCTGAGCACCTACGACTGCCAAGAGGGTGTTTCAGGCAGCATTCAGGAATAGGAAAATCCCATATATACACCACGAAACACAGAAGTGACTGGGGTCCTACTGATGGGTTGGCAAGGAGAAGATTGGGAAGAAAACTAGTCAACCAATACTACCAACATCTTCAAAAAGAACGCTCAGTATATCATTTAGTAGTAGGTGATAAGTTGATACTGCTAGCCCATGTTACATTGCAAAAGCAAGTTCTTAGTGCTAGAGACCACGTAGTATTATTGTTTGCAAGCAGAAACTACAAAACAGGTCATGGAATTACAGGAAAGGTAATTACTTCCATTCCTTCCCCAGGACACATTAAAATGACAGATGCTGGCTGTTTAAAATCATCTGCAAAGCTTTGTAGAAATAAGTTCATTATACATTTAGATCCAGGCACATGAAAGTACTACTGAAATGAGCAGAGTATAAATCAAAGATATTATCAATGTTACTATGAGTCTGGAAGACAAATAAAATATCTGAATACAAAATCCCAACACCAAAGTACCAAATATTCAATGTAGAGATAGAACATTATGGCACACTGAAAGGAAATAAAACTGTCTTAAATTATGAAAGTAACATTTCCAGAAGCCATACATCTATTACTATAATAATATTAAAAATTAGAACACTCACATACCCACAAGCTTCCTTTTTTTCTCTCAACTTCACAAGTCCTATGCAGCAAGCATCATAGACCACGGAGATATTTTTAATCCCACCTTTGGACATAAAAGTAGTTAATAACCCCGTTTCCTACACTGACTTAAGTTCCTTCATTAAGTATATTCACTTTTTCCAAAAGCACAGTCTTACCAAACACTTTCAGGAGACAGCTGTCTACAAATGCCTAAGAAAAGACCATTCACAAGCTGCTTTCGTTAGACAGACAGTACACTACCAGATACACTGTTGCTGCATTCATAGCCTGACAGTGAAAAACAGAACACCTAAGACGTCCCAAAATAAGTTTATGGTAGCCAACACAGCAAAGCCCATCGCCACATTGCTCCTACCAATAACAGGTGGCACAACCTCAATATTAGGGCAGAGAAAACAATGCAATTGGAACTGCACACCTCAAGATGATGGAAGATAACTTTTTATTATTTTATTTTATTATTCAAAATAATAAAAACAATTTGCTCTAGTAAGATACTGTATTTTAATTCTTAAAATTATATCTGCCTCACGCCAAAAACCACCACTGAAACAAATGGGAAAGTCACAGACTACATCATTCTGCCTAGGCAACTTTTATAATACAAACCTCCTCAATGCTACCTTGGCTGGATGGTTTCCAACAAAGTTACAGACACTTTAACAGAAGATTAGTGCTGCCTCCAATTCTCTAGGGAATATTCGAGCTCCGGTTTGTTTAATAAAGTTTAAATGAAACCATGCAACCTCAGCTAAAAATGTCACCGCAACTTACAGTAATTGTAACAAACCTTCAGCTCATTCAACTGCCAAAGATATTTTTAGTTTAATAGTGTTACTTAAAGTTAACGCTGTTTATATGGATTTATGAGACTACTATTTTTTCTTTTTAAACTCACATCTGACCAGGTAATGATTTGTGTAGTGCCTTCCAAAACAGTCCCATGCTGGAAGCCACCCTCTTTCCACTGCCTTCACTCCACATATTTATCACCGAGCCATCCTGGAGCTTTCCTTTTAGAATAAAACTGTTTCTAAAGCTCAAAGTATGCAAGCCTAGATGCCCAACAGCAGACTTAAACTTTATTTCGCCACCCACATAAAACTAACCTGAATTTCAGAGGGGATCCCCACCAGCCATGTCACTGATATAAATGGGAGCTGCAGGGAATCTGTTTCAGAAAAAATATGCTATATTTATGTAGAAGCCTAATGTTAGATACCCACATTCTGGACATTAGATAGAATGTTCCATTTGAAAAAGGAAGGCAGAAATCACAGCTGAAGTTACCCCCCTCCTCCTCATCCTACTTAAAACTCATAGGGGTATGTAAAAACAAGGTTAATTACCTGAATTATTTACTCTCTTAATACTCAAATTCTCAAATTTACACGTGCTCAATCAAATACTCTCAAATTTAAAGTCTGTTTTGTATAAAAGTTGTAGTCCACACAGTATAATTAAAACAATAATTCATGTATCACAATTTCTCTTCAGGCAACAGACACTATTCTTTTTGCTTACACATTCTGTAAAGTTCTGTTTAACTAAACTAAGATGGAAGAAATCAACCCTCACAGTGCAGCTTTGGCAAGCTTTGCAGACACATTCCCTATTCTCTATTCATTTTGGAAAGTTTTTTCTTTCTACATCCTGTAGCACTAATCCCACCCCCACCTTCTTGTCTTTGTCTTGGAAAGTTTTAAATTGCATTGTGAGTAATGTATGGTCCAACGTACAGCACAACCTCTGTCACTTCAAGGCAAAGGTCGTAGTGAAAAGCATAGGACAACTTTATACAACAAACACCCGTGCAAAACTCAGCAAGCTGGGAAGCAAATACCCATCTCAGCAAAAGCTACTCTGCTGTTACAAGACTGCTAGTGAAATTTATTAAGAGCCATCAGAAAAATATGTCTACATAACTAGATACACCTAATATTGATGCTTTTGCTTGTTCACTTCCTGTCTTGGAAAAAGAGCTAGCAGAACATGGTTACATCAAAGCCAATTCCTCACTAATCAAAGTACCTACATTGCATACTCTATCATACTTCCTTAGAGACTAATGAATCTAAGCTAAGGTTTGTACAAATTACCTCAGTAGTATATTTTATTCAAATACTGTAAGAAAGTAGTTAAAAATCTTCTTTTTTTTTTTTTTTTTTCTTAAATAATGCTACACTAGGAACACTACTGAGGTTGAGAAAATAAGACCTGCCACGCACTACGGTCTCTGCTTGGCACCAGTAACTAACTTGCACCTAAAGCAAGAACCAACAGAGTAACTTATCTTCCCATCTTTCAGCATATGGCCGCTCTCCAACCCCCTTGCAAAGAAGTTTAAAGATTTACAGACCCACTGAAGAGAAGCAACACCAAAATTTACGAGCAAGCGCTGCTGCTTAAGATGCAACAGATCACACATGAATGTTAAGCATTATAAGAAACAAATATTCATTTTGAAGGGAGCTTGTCTAAAGGTTAGAAGAAGTGGTTAATGGATTTATTACAGCTTACATAACATAATTACTATATACCTTGCCTGTGACATGTGCAATGAGAGCGAGCACAATAAATGCATTTTAAATTCCTATTTAATATTTATTAGGAAGTCAGACCAGCCACAAAAAATACCTTCCTTTACAATGCTTCTTTCCCTACCCTTCAAAATCTAAGCACAAGTATGTAAAATGCTGTGGTGATACAGAATGAGACGCAAAACGCAGCTTTTGAAAGCATATGCTTGTCTGTTGCAGTAAAGGGTAAGAATAAAAGCACAGCATTTGAACTCTCTGAATACTGCCCGAGACATCTGGGCAAGAGACACTTAACCTTTCCATGTCTTAACTGTCTCAACACTAAAATGAATATAAATTCTAGCGTACATCAGACAGATGTTTGATAAATGATCTAAGCTACTCTGTAAAAGTACTATAAGCTACTGCTAAGGAGCTGCTTTAATCAGTGAAATGGCGAGGATCCCTATAGTTTACCTGCGGGTAGGTGGAGTTCATCTGCCATGGCTACTACAAACTGACAGCCGATTAACATAATCTATAACAAACTGGACACAGAAACAAAGCACATATCTGTTTTCTTTCCTTTCATCTTATCAGAGAAAGTAGCGACTGCTGAAAACAAAACAGTGATTCAGTAACTCTGTATTAACACCAGAATCGCAAAAGTAACATGCAAATCATCACTTCCATTAGTATGAGTAGCAGTAACAGCACCAAAAAGCTGATAAAATCTTTATGTCTCACAAGCCTAAAATATTTCATTTGGCTATATGAAAAGAAATTATTTATTCTAGTTTACAGGTGACCAGCAAAAAAAAAAAAAAAAAGCCAAATCAAGGCAGAAGACCACAACAAATCAACAATGCTGAAAATCAAAACAGGAAACAAATGACTGCATAAGCAGGAAGGAAAAAAAACTGAGAGGATAAAAAGTTCAGTTAAGGTGAAGGGTCAAGAACCTTTGAGCTCATCTGACTTAAAGTATCTTACAATATATCTAGTAGGGTTGGTACATTTTCCCACAATTGTAAGCATCAAAATGCCCACAATACTCTACAAGCACACACAAAAAATCGTGAGTTTCCAGTATCTCTAACTGGATGAAAACCAGCTTGCTATGTCAGTGCCTTAAAAAAACAAAAACAAACCAGCCCTGCAGATCTCAAGTATACAGAGCAAGCAATGATTTGCAACCATCAGCATATAATTGCATTTATTCTTTACTAAAAATAACCAAACCTGAATTTTAATAAAACAGACAACTTGATCATCCTTCAGAAAGCAAGCAAAATTCACCTACCTCATGCTCTCCCTGACTTCCAGCTCAGGTTTTAACAATTCTAATATTTTGATTTTTAAGTGACAATTTTACAGGTTCAATATCAAACTCACAGGGCATATAATTCTCTAACCAGACAATTATCTTCCCTGTAATCACTTGCTCAATATTTCCCCCAGGAATCTTCATCCTAGTTATACATGGAAATTTTATTACTTTTTTCATTAGTCTTTTATTGTGACTTAATGGCTGTGGTTATGAAGTTGTCAAGAATCAAAGCAATTACTAAAAAGCTTCAAAGAGGTAAAATGTGCAAGTGAATGTAAAGCATGTTTGGGAACAACCCCAAATAGGAAGAACAAACTGCAAAATATAATTGAGATAAATGAACCAGCTATGACTAAAAAGACAACCTCCACACCCAGCCGATTTTGCCAAAAAGGAATCCACTTGAGAATATTTTGGGGGGAAATACAGACAAAAAAAATCCTGCCTCCCCAATGAAAAAATTAATCCACTCTTAAGGAATCTTTCATAACCAGAATATCAAAAATGGCACCATTCAAATTAAACACTGCATCTCACTGAAGACTTAACAGCCTTAACATGACCTTTACCAATAACAGGAATTTAAGGATAACAGCAACACAGTTTTGGTATTTAAAAAAAAAATAATCAAATTATTCAATCCAGTTGTATTCTTCCACCACCACTACCTATTCTTTGGGTTTGGGTAGTAGTGGCTCATTCTGGGGATAAAGCTTTTCTTGGTTCTATCAGACCTAACCATAATGCATATCAAAGGTTTAACATCTTGTGTGTGGAGAGCGGAAGAAGATTTAGTTATTACAATAGGATTTGCCAATTTTCTGTAACATGAATACTTAGCATTTATGTGACGCTTTTAATCTTCAAAGAGCTTACTTCTCACAGTTACCATCCTCAAAAAGAATGCCATTAAGTATTATTAGCCTGTTTTATCCATCTGTAAAGTATCTCCATCAGGGCACACACTGTCACATTGCTATTTGGATTATGTTTGCTTCAAGCAAAGCTAATCAGTACAGGTTCTGTGACAACCCTCCCCATAAGACTAGTGTGGATAGGGATTGCTACATAATAGCCCCAACAGTGAAATAATCCTCCCACCATCTGAGCACTTAAATCTTATTGGCTATATTTTATATCCTCAGGAATTAAAGCAGCCTAGTTTCATATGCTTACCAGTCTAACCCTGTAAGCCACAGAAGAAACCTGAAAATTCAGAAAACTCTGCAGATCATTCAAATAACTTTTATCATATGAACGACCGCAAATTTAAGGGCAACAGATCGCAATATTAGGGATAAAAGTAATTATAGTTACCAATTAAATAACTAGTACGCTCATTCTCAGTGACTGAAGAAGGCTATTTCTAGCCCTGGTTAATCACAGGATACCACCGTTCCCGGCCACAGGCACCCATCAGAGCACCTATTACTTCTTCCAAGATGAGGTGCTGCTACTGCTCTGGATGCTCTGAAAAAATTACCACTGACCCTGGAGAAAACACACTCAGCTAGCCGACCAGCACAGCCAGGCATGGAAACCATACAGAAAAGTAAAAGAGGCAGAGGTACAAGTTTTAAGTAGTTTTGAACACAGAGCATAAGCCATCTTGCAGCAACAGCACCAAGAACCCTGAACTCCCCTCTGACAGCCAGAAGCATGGACAAAAACGAATCGGGAGTCAGGGAAGCCCTAGAAGTAAGCAACCCTGTCTGGGATGCCTGCCTTCACCTGAGCATAGTCATCACTCTTTGCTCAGTTTCTAACCTCTTCATTCCTCATTTTTCTTTCCTTTTCCACTACTGTTTTCTTCTGATGCTTCTTCATAGTTTACACAGTTTGTACATGATTTCCTAGGATGATGGCTTTAGCTCTCAATCTTCTCAGTATTTAGAATGGGTATTTAGTCCAATTTCAAACAGAAACAAAACTCCGCTCTTCTGAGCTGTTCCTTCATCAGTTTTCCTGGTAAATACACCAAAAGTTTGTATCATCACAGGTGACTAGAACAGCTTCTGTCACAATTCTGAAAAGCTGCTTCCACTTTATTACCACCATGAAAATCATCTAGACATTTATGCTTGTTAAGATACACAAAATTACATTATATAACTCATTTCCAATAAATAAACAGTCCATTAAAATGAAAAGCAAAGGCAAAAGCCAACTATGTAAATGCAAACACCACATAAGGACCTTGCTACAAAACAAATTGTAATATAACAAATATTTCATATCCCGTCTCCCAAAAGCGTCAAAGATACTAAATGCAGCTATACCATGAATTGTTCTTTAATTAAAAAAATATAGTCTAAGCCTGAGAGTTACACAGAATCTGCAACTTCTGCACAGAAAGGCAGTGTTTCCTATAGCCTTTAGTGAGGACAAAAGGCAAGGAGTTCTGATTTGTGATTGCTGGCATAGTTTTGATCAAGTATTTACTCAAGCATTAGTCTCTGGCAGCTAAAAGAGCCAACTCTAGTTAAGTGCAGTACTTAAATACTGTGGCAAGTAAAGAATAATAAAAGATTCAGATAATATTCATACACTGCTAAATCTTAATTTCTAAAGTTACAAAAAAATATTACTCACTTGGAAGTCAAGTGTTTTGGCAGAGTCACATTACACACATGTATGTATACATACAGCTGATGGACAATAAAAGGCCCTGTATTTTGACCCTTCCTATTCTCAGCTCTTGGGGATACATCTGTATAAAACACAATCTCAAACTCAAATGCAAAGTGAACTATTTTAGTGTCAGGTCACAAATTTATGTCTTCTGTTACACTGTTATAAACACATAACAAGTTTGCTACGCAATCTGTGAATGGCCGAGAAATAAAAGCAGAATCACAAATAGAGAAGCTAGCCTATATAGTCAAGAAATAAAATAAAAACTAACATGTGGTTAGTTCTGGGACCCTATTACATGTTTGGTAGAATACCAAGAACTGAATCAGAGATGTTTTTTAACAGACAATAGCAAACAATTAGCGTCACTATTTCCAAACTCCATTTCCACTGCTGCATCTCCTGTTAAGAGAATTCTTCATTAACACCCAAGGACTAATATTTTGAAGAACTGTCCTGAAAGACACCATACCAGTTTTAAGTATATCTGTGTTCTATTACAAAATTCATCTATAAAAATACTCATCGTTAGATGCATACTATTCCTAAGGCCCTACATTCAGAAGAATGAAACAGTGTATTTAGATATACCATGTAACAGCTGTACGGGAAACCACCTTCCAGTAATTTTACTGCCACTAATCAGTTTAGGTCGATGCGATGACTCAAACTTCAGAGTTTCATATAAACACACTGTCCACTGTTTCACAGAAAAGAAGTATAGAAACAGAAAAGGTATTAGAATGACTTAACACCAAAGAGCTACAGTGCCCTGAATAGCATCAGCAGTTGGAATCTCTCCCTGAATCCCCAAAGAGACTCACGGGATATCCCCAAGGACATTACAGTCTCTATTAGAAGCAGTACATTTACATAATGAATTATGAATATTTTGTATGAAGAGATATTTATCAAAGAGTTTATATTCTGCTTTTTAACCTCTATTCTTGTATACTCTGGCTTCTGCAGATATTTAACCAGTGCTCTATATTAGAATTAGTATGTATTATGGTTCCTTCCTCCTTTAACCTATCTATATTGCAATCTACTCGTTATTTAAGGAATAAGATTAGTTCACACAAGATATTTACACAACTATTCTTTAAGCAAGGTGATTAGAAGTCAACACTGAATTGCAGGTAACACAAAAAAAGTGGGGAATTTGTTAGTGACAAAAAGATCGATTATAATTCTTTAGGAAAAGGAAAATCATGTTGTTAGCTGCAAGACTAGAAAACAGGGACCAAAAAGTTTTTATACTACTTTTCCACTGATAACGACCTTCGTTAACATCCTCACAGAATACAGAGCAGGCTATACTGACTGCACTAACTGCTGCTAATTTTTCTTAAAGCAATGCTGCCTTCGTTACGCAAAGTGCAAATCCACTTTTCTAATTTTTAAACTAAAATCCAGGATTTAACTGTATCACATTGTTACGGAAAACGTGCTAAAAATCTTCTTTACAAGACTAGGAAATTTCCAGTGCAGAACAAGATTTTGTTTCTGGGTAACACTGAACAACTAGAAACATAGATTGAAAGGAAGTGCTTCTTCAGCGCAAAATAGATTCATGATGCCATATTCAAGTTCATTTTTAGAACAAATTTAATCGGCAAAACTGAAACTCTCATAATTACTATCCCAATACTTTCAGTTCTTTTTCTCTACATCCACAGATATATTAAATCTGGCACTTCCTGTTCTGCCTAGGTTTCTGAGTTTCTTCCACTTTTTTTCATTCAAGGTTTCAGAATTTTAAAAGAACAATTTTCCAAACTAATGCAGTAAAATTGATCGTTTAAAACAGCTGTCAAAAAATCCAACTAAATCAGTCTTACGATCATTTGTAGAGTTCCACTTAGACAGTAGCATATACCTGTTAAACTATTTAAGTTCATGACTTGCTGCCAAAGCAGTCTGCCATAGGACAAAACCTGAACATTTCCCATTATCGCTATAAATTAAGATAAGGAATATCAATTCAAAACACAAAAGAAATTTAAGCATACATTCTATATTAAATAGTTAACATGAAATTAAATTGTATGAGTGGATGACAGCTGAAAGACAATGTGAATAAACAACACAGCTTGTGAGGAAGAATTCCAAAGGACTCGTAATAGGTTTTCTTTTTAAAAGGATGAAGGATACATTTCTATGCAGAATGCAATTATCTCTTATTTTGGCCTGGTGACATTGCTGCTCAACTTCTGGGTCCAGTTCAGACTCTAAACTAAGCAAAACAGCTTCAAAGGATTTGAACGTTTTAAAGAAAACAATCTTCAAAATAAATGTACTGGAAAGTACAGCTTCATTTTCCCTTTGCAGTTGCTTGTTAGAAGCACGTAGGGCACTGTGATGGCTGATGGGGCTGCCTCACTCCAGACCAGTTCCACACTGCCTTTCTCTGCATCTTATAACGTGCACCTGCAGAGAACCTGACCAGAAGTCAAATCCCTTTTTAAGGTACAGAAGAACGTCTCGCTGTTTATTCTAAAAGTCAAAATTGAAATGTATGGCAATGTGTAAAGCCAGATGATATTTCTGCCCACCTTCTCAGTCTGTCCAAAGTTACCCGTTACAAGTAAGGGGCTGTCCTGTTAGTTTCAACAACATCCTTGTCCCAGAAGCTCTGGATGGTTTGCAGTGCATTCCACCCTAATGCACTGGTGAACACATTAACCTATGCAGCTTAGGAATACCGTTCCAGAAGAGAGATCATTATTTTGTCCCCAAAACACTGCATGGTAAGCACAATGAGTTGTTATCCTCATCAGCACGCTTCCATGTGACAGGAGAGGCTTGTTATGTGTTATGATAGGCTAAAAGGAGAAGGGAGAGGAGGATTTAAAGACCTCAGAGATCGTGGCATGTCACCTGGTATGTCAAGTCACCCTACCTGTGATAGCTAATCACTTCAGTGGAGGTAATGATTCAGATAAGTAACTATTTCAGTGCTTTCGCCATTTTTACGTTAAGTAATGTATACAACAGGAAATAAACCCTGGTCATTACAAACTGCCTTGATTATCATTTGTCCAAACCTTTCTCAGGCATATCCTATTTTGCTTCAAAACCAAATAAAGGCCTTGTTGCAAATGTTAGCATATTTTTAAAAGAAAGCAATTTTGTTAAACTATTAGATTGTTTAACCAACAAACACACATCTCTATCTCCTAGAATTCAGCCGCATGTCCATATTACACTAAAATAATGAAGGAATTTTTTATTGTCATTATGATGAATGACTTAATGGTCTACACAGAACAATGCTTTGATTGATTATAACCTGCATCATTTTTCAAACAGATTCGGTGAACCACTACAAAAAACTATATGGAGACCCATTTTGTTTCAAGCCAAGATCTGAACCCAGCTTATACCCATTAAGAATCAGAAATCCAGAACTTTTACACCAATTTAATAAAACTGCAGTTAAAAGAGATGCACTTTTTCCAAACATGTCCCCACCTATAAGGACTATGCCAACCCTGCTCAACTGTAAACACAAGCTCATAAAAAAACCACTTCTCAGAGGTGTTAAATTCATTAAGTAAAAAATAAATTCTAAGTATTATTACACAGCTAAGCTGAAAACACTAAAGCTATACAGACACAGTCATCACTAACAAAAGTAAGATGTCCCTGAAGAAATCACAAAAGAGAGTGTGCATTAGGATTTTGCCACTCTTTAGGCAAGCAGGGTATTTTTATTCCAGTAAGTGCTAGCAATAATATAGTATTCAAAGTTTTGTGAATTAGACCCTTTCAAACCCTTCAGCAGAATCTACATTAATGGATTTTTCTTCTACATTCATCTTTGCCCAAAGGCTTCATTGTCTCATTATGTAAATGACCTTTTCATATGAAAATTAAATGTTAGAGATGCTTTTTGTAGTTATTCAATACTGCAAATATCACATGGACATTTGCTGTAATTCAGACTAAGTATAACTTAAAGAAAAAGCAACTGCTTCAAGCAATATAACAGATTAAGAAATAACTTGCTTTTAAAATACTTAAAAATTGAAAGTCTTATTTAATCTCCAGAACTTTCTTTCCTATACAGAAATTTAAACTACGAAATCAGTTTTATCACGAACAATACCAAAGACTAAATTGTAAAATGCAGTTCAGAAAACACGCATGCAGAACTTGAAGACCTGCATGTATACCTTCAGTACACTTTCCATTTCATTGGGTGTTCCTTGTAGAACCCAGCAAGCAGTCAACACCCAACTGAAGCTCACCTAAAGAGATGTTGGGCCGTTCAAATCAAATGCTGTGTGCTCCTGAGTAGCCTGCGCTGCACAACAAGTCCCACACGTTATTCAAAATAATTCTGTAAGTTACCATCAAATAGTTTAGTACTGCTACCTACCTAGGGGGCAGTAACAAAGTGAATAGCAAACACCACACTCATTACAAAGGCAAAGACCAAAGGCAAAGACCAGTCAAGGACAGGCAGAAAAACTCTCACACTTCTACTCATTAAAAACACAACTTCACTTCATACGTGTCCGTAAGTACCTTACTCTGTAAGGTTCCATGGCAGGACACCAAACATTTCTTGGTGCACTCCCAGTCCCTCTGTCAGCACCAGCAGAACAAGACTACAGCTCCCAACCCAAGGAGGAACAGCACCTACCTGGCCCAGGAGTACTCAAGTGGATGCACAGCTCCTCACTGAGCAAATCTTTAAAACCAAAAGACCACTGTTAAATAACCCAGGAGGCCCTAAAAAACCCAACTGGGTAGCTCTGGTTTATAACAGTCCTTGAAATAACTTAGTGGACAGAAACAATTCTGCTATTTGAAAATGCAACACTTGTTCTACCTCTTCTCCACTTCTTTTCTGTATGCTCACTGTATTTTGCATTTCTTCTTGGACCAAAAAAGAGCAGGATTATTTTAAAAATAATTAGTAGCTAAGTCATACAGATGCCGTGATAAGAATTCAAGGACATACAACTCATTAGACCCACCTGGCACTCCCCATATACCAAATCACTTAGAACAAATGTATGAATTGACAACCTAACCAAAAATAAACTCAATTTTCAGAAGACATTCTGTCATTTTTAAGACAACAGACATTAGTAACATTTGGGTTTTTTCAAATACAGGAAAATCATAATCAGTCCTATCACAAAGCAGCAGTTGTACAATAATCTTAACTTATAGAATTAAATAGACGTATCATGCCTCACCTAATCACATAACTTGCTAATGCCATGGGTTTTTTTACTCTTACAAAGCTTGTCATCCCTTCACAGGCCCAGTTTTTGAATGTGATTTCATTTTTTTGAGTACTAAAGAACTGAATGCCTTACTTATTTTATGAAATGAGACAGCAGGCTGCCTTCCCTTTGAGCAGAAGAAAGGGGTGAGGGTTGTTTTACTCTTTTCTCCCATAGTGCCAGAAGCCAGAAAGCCTGATACTGGTATAGGTCAAGTACAACAGGGCTCAAGTAGCCCCCTCTTTTTTTTTTTTTTTTTTTTTTCCCTTTCACCTCACACTTTACATTAGAGATGCTTCCTATAATTTTGAAAAGCTTCCTAGTTTGTCTATTTTTGTCTTACTTTATTTTCTCAGTAGGACACTGCCAAGTAGATTTAGGACCCTGATGTTTCATAAAAACAAGGCTTTACAAAATTCAAGATGAACAGAAATACTTCATAGAATCTATCAGGTTGGAAAGTATCTCAGGAGGTCAACTAGTTCAACCTCGTGCTTGAAACTGGGTCAACACTGAACTCAGACCAGCTTGCAGAGGGCTTTGTCCAGGCAGGTCTTGAAAACCTCCAAGGATGAAAGTTCAACAACTTTCTCTGGGCATGTATATTTAAAAAAAAAAAGTGCCTGCTGTTAAAGGAGTAAAAACTAGAAACTGATTAGAAAGAGGTGACCATGAAAATACCTGATTTCATTGCTTAAAATACAAGGAATAAAGCAAAACAAGCAAGAGTTATGAGCTATGAGATATATAGGCATATAATCCATAAAACAAATCACTGTTTTGCATACTCAATTTTAGCCTACACATCAATATAAGGAAGTATATTATGTATATAATAGCCTGATAGTGTACTTTTAGCTTATATCAAGATGTTTAACACTCAAAAGGAGGATTTGTTCAGCTTATCCTTTAACTTCCAGCCACCATGGCTGGAATGATACTATCTCTTTACACTCATTTGGCAGCTTTCCTGACCGCTTTGATTTCAATCTCTAGTAACACGCTGACAGGACAAAAATGCATCTAATATTACGAGACTACTGTTATATAGAGACAAATTCACCTGTTGAAGTGAGAAACCAGAGGACTCCCAACATTTACTGAATCATATTTCAAATCAAAAAGCCCTCAAAACCTTAAGATGTTCAACTGTTTCTTGTTTATGAAATGCCTACATTCTTAAATCCTCTTTAATCAGACTTACATCACTGTGTGGACATCCAACATTTGAGCACTTACCAAGTTACTGCCATGCTTGGTAGCACAGGACTTCAGAACCACCTAAGAATTACTAAAAACCTACTAAAAGGTATGCCATCAGCTCCCTCAGAATCACACCACTCACAGAACCCTAAGCACAAGGCAACATTTTCCTCTAATTCATAAGTTTTCAACTGGTATTTTGTAAAGAACTTCTAAAGACCACAAAAGGCACCTCAGGAAAGGAAACTTACTGTTAGTTGACTTAAGTTCACTATACAAATGTCCTCATTTCCAATAGGAAATAACTCAGACAGTTTTAAGTAAGAAGAGGTTGAAAACCACTGAGTACACTTCTCTCAACTTGGAACCTGAAGTAAAAGAAGATAAAGTGGTCACTGCAGCTTAGCAGATGAAGAATTACAGATAAATAACCTCTCTTCTAACAGTAGCTTCTTTTCATCAGTTCGTGGAAGTTTAAGTAGAATTCCCCAAGTCACTTGTGCATTGTATTACGTGTTCAGCAGAGACTACTCAGGTATCCTCCCAAAACAAGCATCAGAACTGAATGCCAAAGTTGTGAAATAATTACTGCTCTGTGAATTTGAGCGGCTACTTGCAGCTCTACAGATTTATAAACAGGAAGTGTGAAGCTATGCATTCATACCTGCTTTAATCATATGACAGAACCCTAAAGCCATCAAATACTGGCTGACATAACAAGTCTCGCTATATAATCTAGACTGTCTCAACAGTGGATCCTATTCATTCTGATAGCGTAAAAAAAAAAAAAGGCAGCTGAGAGAGATCTAGGCATTTTCATCACATGACTCTGAAAACTCAGAGCTCCTTAAACAGAGGGATACAGGTTTATACCCTTAGAAAACAACATATCCTGAAGAATGTTCATCTACCTATGGTGTTCAAGCACTGTACTTCAGATATGAGAGAACAGAAAGTAGAAAAATTGCATTTGTGGGATATAGAAAGAAGAAAATAAACCACTAAAATGGTTCCCTGATCATTTTTCCTAAAAACACATCTGGGATTTAAAAAGTTAATTCCATAGTCTGCAGTAATAAAAAGTAGTCTTCCATGGGCTCAAGGGCTGAGTCCATGGATTTTGTCACCAGGTTGAGATCAAGACAACCTCAAATAGATGACTATATATTTTCCCAAGTTTTCCATCATCCTTTTGTCAGATTTATTACACCTATATGCTTGAGGATGTTAATGATCAGACACCAGATACAAATGCTTTGATTTAAATAAAAACAAATGTAGCTGTTTTTCAAATTCAATCATGAAACAAAAGGTCATTAGCAAGATTTATCCCCTGCCCATCACATAACATCAGTCATTACTGAAAGGCATGCTAACTAACCTTTTTGTGAATTAAAGCAGGTTTTCATTGCTTTGACGGGCTTGTTGTTCTGCAATTGGGATATCTGAGATATACGAAAGCTGTCTTCAAAAATTACGATTTCATGACCTCTCTCCAGAGGCAAATTCTGTAAGATTGATATGTCTGTAAGTTTTGCCTCAATATTAGCTGGCGTTTTATCTGCATGCACATTTTTGAAAGACGGCACTGGTTTTGTTCTTTCTTTTTCCTCTTTTTCTCAGAGATCATTGTGCACAAAACAAAACACAATGAAACAGATCTAGCGGCAGCCACTCATTTCTTCAAACAGTATACTCACTGACCACACTGACGTTGTGGCAGTTCCCCCTTCTTCCATCCCAGTATACATGTAACAAAAATTTTACCTTGCTTTAAGCAGAAACAAAACCCTACCTTCCTCTCTGGCACAAATTTGACAGATCTGTGATTATTCGTTGACTTTTCTTTTGTTTAAGTGGTTACCTGACTGAATACTTAGCATACATAAGCTGAAAATGGCCTGAGTTAGCATGACCTGCTCTAAGTAGCATTCACAGAAACTTTGACTATAGATTCTATAATCTCATAATTTTTGAGTACCTTCATAAATTTATGCTTAGTCTGTGATCATATTCTGAAAGTTACTTAAGCAGAATACATTAACAGTCACTGGAAAATACAGTCCCTAGGGATCTGAAATAAATTGGCCGTCAGTACCACCTAGCCATCTCTTTCCTGGGAAATCCTTATCAAAATATTCTATACACAACACAGCATAGCACAGGAGCTGCTGTGCTAGAGCGAGCTAATACAATAGTAATAGAAAGTTCTTCCTTTTATAAAATTTTATTGGCCCAAAGAGAGCCCTTTAAGGAATCAAGTGTCAAGGCTGCCAGCAGAACAAGTAAAAGATAAGGCAGACTTTAGAGCACTACCTCCTTGGCATAAGGCAAGGCCTAACACTGGGCAAGTCTCATAAAGAGCGAACAGCCAGACAGCCTGATGAACAGAATGGTAGGAGAGGAGTCAGAAATCGGAGACAGGCGTTAGAAAAGGCACCAAACCAAAAAGGGATACTGGCTGAGCTAGGGAAGCCTACCTGACTTGTGACACTGCCCTAGGAAGAAAATTGCTGTCGGAGCTTAGAGCTAAGAAAAAAAAGCAACAAACTCTAGAGCCACATGACTGGTTTACACCATCACAAACTCAGTTTGATAAAATAACCGATAATCTTATGTCCGATTTGGAATGAAGCACTTGTTTTACTTCACCTGTAATGACCTGTCTATGAATTTCACCTCCTTACAAAGAAGTCATCCTCAGAAGGAAGTCTACAGGGTCAGGAAGAGCTTTCACCACAAGTTCAGAACCCAAACCTTTTTCCACAGCAAAGCAGCGCCTCTGGCTACTATAAATAAGGTGACCATAATTTGGCAATATTCATAACAAGAGAAGAGATGTCTAAAATAGCATCCCTTACTTTTTGCTCCCAAACTACACAACCTGACACAGATTTTACAGGGCATGAGGGAAAAAGGGAGACTAACAAGACTCAATGTGACCTGCACTGGTGGACACAAGACAACTTCATCACGCCCATCCATATGGCCATGCCATCCACAGCACAGTCAGCTGTCTGTACGAACAAGCAGAAAAAAAAAAATTGCAGTACTATCTCATGCTTCAGGGTGAAAAAGGGCCATTAACACTCAACTGCTCTCACATGTTCATCCCCTTGAATAGAAGTTACACTTTAGCTACAGTTATTTATATTGTGAGTGTTTAACCACAAAAACTCTCCTCACCTTCACAACCTTTGGTTACTCCCAAAATGGAGTTGCAATAAATAAAATTGCAGCCATTCACAACCTAAAAGTTGGCCTTACTTTCTGAAGCTTACAGAACCAGCAGCAGTCATTCCATTCTTCCAGATATTCTGAACAACTGAAATTAAAACGAGTGTCTCAAAAATACGATCACGACATTCTGAATGATTACTACTTCTACAAGTATAGTTAACCACTGTTGATTACATATGAAGAATTCACAGTTGAAGAATTTGTACAGTATCGCCCAATACAAAATTTTCTCAGCATTAAATGACCAGGACAGAATGTTAAAAGAAGGCAGATCTAATTGGACATAAATATATTTGACTTTCTTTTTTCAATGTTTATATTTATCCATTATCTCTGTTTGTGTCTGCAGAAATGCCACACGTACCAGCATGGTTCTGCACAAGTAAGAAGGGCCTAACAAATAATGTTTTGATAACTAGCCTGTTTTATACATACAATGATTCACTGGTTAAGTAAACAACATAGTTATTTAGCAAAACATCAATTTATATTAGAGTGCCTAAAACAACCTTTCTGTCCTTCTACAGAACAACAGTATTAAATGCCTCATACAGATAGAATAACATCAAAGAAAAATATTACATTCACTGTGCAAGAAATCATTTTAAGTAACTTTTAAAAATTCAATCTTATTTTTATGTCAAGCAAACTTTTAATAATGAAACATCCAGACCAGCTTCCTAGATTTTGAAGCAGAATATGAGTTTAATTCTAACTTTAAAATTAAAAACATTTGGGGTTTTTTATGAACTTTGGAATATACACCTTCACCAAATGAATGCATTTTCCACCAAAGAGCTTACTTCAAACACTTCCTATTATACTCAGCTTCACAATTCTACCAAGCTGCATCTATGACTCCTCTAAAAATACATGCACCAATGCTTTTAAAGACTCCCTATACTTTCACTTGATGTGAAATTCTTCAAGGCTGTTACGTTTAAAATCTGTAACGAAAGTGAGTTTGAATAACGTATTTGTTTCTTCTGCTTGACAGTATGTTGCTCCATTTCCTATTTGACATGGCATCCCTCAGAGGCTCCACCAGAAAAAAAAAAAGAAAATATTTAATAAAAATCCCATTTCATATTAATTTGTTTCTCCTTCAATTAACACTCAATGTTTTCTCCCAGTTTTCCCTTATCAATCACTTCATGCTTCTCAGATGGAAATAAAAATAAAAAGGGCAGCCATGTATTGGTTCGAGCTTATGAATTTTATCAATGCTTTAAACATCAAACAGGTGAACTGCTTTAACTGCCTGTACTACATCACGTGAATGCACGATAAACCAACAATTAAAAAAACCTATCCTCCCTGCAAACCATTTACTGTCGAAAATTACTGTCCCTCTTTGTCCTTGGACTTGGATATCAGTTCTAGAGCAAGGTAGCTGAGAGGGTGTAGCTTGCCTTGGAGCCCTGCAGCTGCAAGTATTCAGCATTTAGCTTGTTTATGTTTTCCCTTCACTAGGTGCTCTTTAAATTCTCCAGGAGGAATCTAGAAACGGACTCAAACAGGAACACACATCTTAAACCACGCGAGCTACGTCCATTTTCCAGCCTCGGGGAGCAGACGGGTGCTCCCCATCGCGGAGAGCAGCAGGTAAACACGCGGAGCCCGGCGGTGCGAGCCAGCCCTGAGCTGACAGACAGCGCGGCCAGTCCTGTCACACCAGCATGGCAGAATTTCCCGACGCCGGTTTTCCAGGGCGGCCGGCAGAACCGGCAAGCGACGGGCAAAGGCAAGGCCGAGGGGGCTGCGAGACGGCGGGAGGGTCTGGCGGCATTTCCCTCAGCCCCCCCGCCGCCCTCCCCGGCCTGAAGCGGGACGGCACCGGCCCCCGCTGCTGAGGCGCGGAGGCGGCTAAGAGAGGAGATCCCCCAGGAGAGGAGATGCCCCCCCGCAGCTGCTGCCCAGGCCCCATTATTAAGACAGGGGAG
>VFFE01006716.1:392822-489940 GCA_008921705.1 Burhinus oedicnemus | reverse complement strand
CGTGAGGAGCCCGCCCGCCGCCCCGCGTCACGTGACGGGGGGAGGGCCGTCCTCGTCCGGCACTGCCGCCCTTGGCGCCTCCTAACGGGCGTCGCGCGCCGAAGCTGCGGGGGGGGGGGCGGGGGGCCTCTCCTCCCACCGCAGGGGAGCGCCCCGCGTCACGTGACGCGGCAGCCCCTCCACCCCCCCGCCTCCCGCCAAAGGCGCCGGCGCGCGGCTCCCGCCTGTCCCTGGGGGGAAGGGGGCGGCTGAGGGGAGCGGCCCGGGCAAACCGGGGGGATATCCCTTCCCTTGGGATAGCGAGGGGGCGCGGGGCTCGAAAGAGCGGGGCCGGCGTCTCGGGCCCTGCCTCAGGGCCGTTAGGCGCCGAGCCGTGCCGCTCGGGGCGCAGAGAGGAAGGGGCCTATGAGGAAGAGCTCCCGCTCCCCCTCCGCACGCAGGCTTCGACATTTGGCACTTGCGAAAGCGTCGCCGCTTTCCGTCGGTGCGGACACACGCGCCGAGGGAAGAGGCGCAGGGCCGCCGTGCACCGGGGGCCGGGGTGGAAGGGCCTCTCCCCCCTAGGGCAGCCCCCTGGGTCGGCAGCCCCCTGGGTCCGCACCCCGGGCCTCGGCACTCCAGTCCCCTCATGATACCTCGCAGGGGACCGCGGCTCTCCTCAGGAAGTCCTCTAAGGAGAAGTACTGCAAGGCTGGGGTGACAGTACGAAGTTCCTGTTCCATTAAAATGTCTTTTCAACGTCTGAAACAGAAACACAGACTGAATTGCAAAAGGATCAAGAATAGCTCTGTCCTTTGCTGTTCTTCAGCATGTTTGCTTTTAGTATTCAGTCCGGTACTTAGACAGAATGGGAGGATTTCCCAAATGGCTCTGTTACAACATTAAGCCTGGTAACATACCCTCGGTCACTCCCGAGCAGAAAATAAGGAGTTTGACAGAAAACATTGATTTCCAAGGGCAGGTCGTTCCAAGGATTGTTCCTGCACAGAAACAAAGCCTGTGAAAACAGCAGTCGCAAGTCATTCCCTAAGCTACGATTTCCGTACTGAATGATCTTACCACATCAGAGCTGGAGAAAGGTCAAGTTGAAGTTACTTTCTTGCTGATGTAAGTTCACGCGTAGATATTTTTATAGCAAACATTCCAAACAAATTTCATATCTGATACGCAAAGCCAGGAATGCTGCTTACAGAGAAGCTATCTTGAAGGCCAAATTTCTCCTCATGTAACACTACTATTAAAGTGCAAAGACACCACAAAATAATTAAGCTTCATAAATCCTCCTTACATTTTTTTTCTGCCATCATCTGAATTGTTTATTATCTTAGATTCGTGACAAAGAATATAATTATTACAATCAAGCATAAAATCTGCCACAAAGGATCTTTTGCCTCTCTGGAATATAGGCTATGGGGGTGAGGGAGGAGCTAAAGTGCTTTTTAAAGATATAAATGAAATTGTTGGGAACATACTTCATCCACCAGCCACTTATTACACACTTATCTTTTAAAGAGGATATAAGCTCCCTTATATCCTCTTATTCCTATGCTACCTTTACATACCTCTTCTCAATATAGTCCCTCACCCAAGCAGCTTTCAATTTAGATACAATATAAACTCTTTAAAATATTCGAGAGAATGAATTCAACAAACATGGCAACATGTCAATCAAAAACATAAGTTGGCAATATTAGAAACAGCTGGAGAAGTCTGTTTTATCTTGTGATTAAGTGAAGTATTCCAGTCCCTAACTGTGGTATTCATTGTGCCGTGCTCCATTTGCAGTGATCCACTCCTCGCAGCTGAGGAGACATGGTTTAATTCCTGGCTTCACTGTGGTATTCCTGTGTGACCTTATGTCTAGTAATAATCTTTTAATGTTTTGGTTGCTCCTCTGAGTTACAAAGATAACTATACATAGAGAGTCCCGTTTTGCTTGGAACAAGTTGCAGTGGGATACAGCCAGACCCAAACTGGCTGAGCAGTTACAGAAAGCAATTAGAGCAGGAAGCAACCACAATGGTGTTGTAAGACAGCTTCATGCCAATTTCTTCTAGTTTTCGTACCAATTTCTCCATGACTATTTAATCCTTGCCTCACCTTCCTTAAGTCTCTTACTTTCAGTAACAGCAAAACCCCCAGTAACAAGGCACATCGCAGAACTGACATTACACTCCCAGGCCTGTTTCACCTAGACGTGTAGGAGTAAAGGAGCCTGCTGGGACAATGATTCCTATGCGATGCAATTGCAACCACCACAGTTTATAACTGCTGTCCTGCATCTACTCAATTCCATGTTGCAACATGGATGGATTACCAACATCCCTTTCTGTATGTTTGCAGAAACCCATCTATCTCTTTTCAGCTTTCAAAAAAACTTGACAAATTAAGCTCTTCTAGTTGCCCCTGTCCAGAGGGACATCATTCCACCAGTTCTCAGCAGACTCCCTCTATGCCAGTTTCAGATCACTTTTTCAAGTATGGATAACCAGACTTATTCCATTTTCACCTGAGGCCTCACCAGTGCTTTGCAAAACCATTCAATTTTTATCTGTTATGTCTCAACAGAACCTCTACTTGTAGCATACACAAACCCTGTTCTCAGGCAGAGATTATTAGGCAGTATAGGGTTTTTAATAACAACTGGTTCACTTGCTAAATCCTAGAAAAATGAATGTCTATATTTACGAGTCAGCTCCTGCCACTATCCCAGCTTAAAGTATAGTCACAAACAGCTGACTTGGTATTTGATGCAAACGAGGAAGCAGAAACTCCTAGCAAGGAGGTCCTTCCTCTAGAAGAAGGAAAATGGATTGGAATGATGGTTAACAATTCGTATTTTAAAAAATGCTTTCCAAAATCGTTGAAAATATATATTACATTAAAGCTTGCTGCTTTTCACAGCTAGCTAAGTTGTTTAGACTTATACTGCATTTTTGTATGACATTTTAAAAAAATCCAACCTAAAGTGACATCTCTCTTGTGTCCCAGAGACATAAATGATATCTAACAAGCAGTAGAATTTTGTTTGAAGAGTGCTTTAAAATAATTTACTTGATCCATTGTATGCACCATGGCTTGCACCAAATTTAATAACAAAGATATTCTAGATTGGAAAATCAGACTGGAGGCTTATGATGGCAGTGTCTTTGTTCAGATTAAATTAAGCATGTTCTCAAAGGCATTGAAGCAGGAACCTAGAGATAAGACTTTGTATGCTAACCATGGATTAGATCTGGCAGTAAGTTTTTAATGAAGCCTTGTTGGGGAGCATAAGATTATAGATGTTGCTACTATTTAAATGTAATGTCAAAGGTAAATCAAATTAAGATACAGTGAATTTATACTTGTATTAGATGAATTGAGCTCCTCTATTCTGGTGCAAAAGTGCTATATATGCAAATCTGACTGTAACTGGCCACGTGTCCTTTCAATTGCTGTGATTTATTTAATTATTCACTAATCACAAATTAATTCATAAGCACTTCACAAATATCTTTAAGTGTCTTTGCATCATTGTCAAGTATCTGTGGAAAAACAGACGTTTAGTGCTGCACAAAAGCTGCAGCAGGCTTGCAGCAATGTTACCTTCTTGGCAGAACAGCTGGGCGTCTCCAGGAGGGTGGCTGGCAGTCCACAAGGCTACCAGGGATGGGGAAGGAAAAAAAAAAAAAAAAAAAAAAAAAGTGTCACACAGACTTCAGCTGAGGCTGAAGTGGGCATCTGCTAAGGAGAAGGTGTTTTGAGTTGCATGGAAAAGGCCTGAACTCAAAAGAGGTGAGGCAAGTAATTGTGAAACTGCTGCAGTGAATCAAAAACTATTCTGAGAAGAACGGTATAAGTTCCTAGGATTTCCTGATGTAAAATTCACTGAAAGCAGGAACCAAAAAATGCGAGTTCTAGGCCTTGCCCTTTTATTTGCCTCTAAATCTTTGTCTCTCTTTCCCCAATTTCTGTTTCATCCCCCATCCTGGAATATTACTAGTTTTTTTAAGGGTCGGTTGGTTTTTTTGCAAACTACATGAATATATTATGCTAGTCTATGTAAATGCTGCACTCTTATCCAGAAAATTTGCAATCTTTATATTGAGGATGGTATAAAAAAAAATACAACACACTAGGCTATTCTTTAGTATTTGTACTTAATATGAGATCGGGAAGTAGGGCTGAAGGGGTTTTCAGGCACAAAGATGAAAAAGCATCCAGAGAGCTAAAACTAAAGCTGAAACTGCCAGAAGTGTTGTATAGAAGCTGATGGCCCAACAGACAAAAAATACAAAATAGCATGAGGGGATGAGGAATTGATAGATGAATAGGAAAAATCATGTCAAAGGCCTAGGTCAAATAGAGAAGAAGGGATCTCAAATTTTGTACTTCCACAGAATTGTAGCCCATAGCACCAAAGTTTCTCTGACTCTCCATATCTTGTAAATATTTCCCTATAATTATTACTTAGTTGTCTTTTTTTTTTTAAAGTAGCATTGTATTATTATTACAAAAAATTATTATTTACAAAAAGCAGAATTCTGCTAAAACATGCTGTAGGTCATCTTTAGGAATTTGTGTATTAGGAACCCACTAAGGGAGTTTTCTGGGTTTTTATTACTCCAGCAAATGAACATCTGGCCATCAAAATCAGATTTGTGATTAGGAAAATACATGAGTGTTGTGAATGCTCAAACAATCATTTAGGGCTTAATTCTTTACATGTCAAAGTTCAGCACTTCAGTCTGTCCTCTATTTAAGAAACCATTCCTCGTCTGTCCTAATCTGCTCCAAGCAACTGGAGGCAGGGAGGGGAAGTCCACCCCAGGCATTTAAACTTGATAAAGCTTTTTCTTTTAAAATTGGAAAAAAAAAGAGAACAACCGAAAAAGCAACAAAAATCCTAAACTAAACCTGAACAAAACCACAGTCCCATGCTAGAAACATGTAGAAAATTTTGTTTTCTCGAATGGTCACAGAGCAGAAATGTAAGAGTAGAATTTGTAATTTCATTTAATGGATTCTGGTCAGACAAGCCCAACTCACTGCACTAGGATTTATTCTTTTAAGACATTTCTGTGTTTTTGAAATGTAGATCCCAAATCTCCAGCACAGACACAGCTAACAGAACTATCTTCACCTGTCAGTCTGGAAGGAAACTTGGTAAAGGACTATAAGAGCTGATTATCATCTGTAATTTGCATTTATGGCCACTAGTGAGATTTGAGACACACTGTACTAGGCACTGTACAAACATGAGACAACTTTTACCCCTTGCTGTTTCACAGAGTCCTGAATGGAGTGCAGCAGAGCACATCTCAGATATTTGAAAAAAGGAGGGAAGAGATATCAAGGTGCAATAAGAATACTAGAAAACCATAGGCCTGCAGTGTTCATAGCTAAATGGTTTCATATCTTTCTAATTACAATGAAGTGATGAACGAGAAAAATACCTCGAATCATTATCTGCCAATCTAGTTCTGATGTTTTCAGAGAGAGAGGGGAAAATACAAGAGGCTTCCTCAGAGAACAACAGAACTACATATGCAAATTGCAACTTTTATCACATCCCACATTTTCTAGGAAACAAGTGGTTTAGAATAGTAGTTGGAGGATGACATTTGCTACAGATTTATATGAACCAGGAGAAAAAAAAAAAATAAAAAAACCCCCAGATTCTTACCAGGGCCCTCCTATGTCACATGTTACCATATAAGCTGTACTGCCCCACTATTGCCAGTATGAACTTTGTAGCAGAACAACGCAAGGGAAAAAGCCATGGCTTTTATGGTCAAGGCTGAATTAAAAAAAAAAAGAGAAAAGATAATTGATACTTATAGAATTCAGTTTTAATAAGTTCACTGTAACTAGCAGCAGCAGATAAGAAAATGAAGCCTTAACATTATCTTTCTCAGGAAGCCCCACCCTATTTTTAATAAATTTTGTGTTTATTTTTCAACCACAAATACTCAAACAGGATTTCTGCAAACCCTGTAATCATCCCCCTTGTTGACAGGGCGTGCTAATGAATGCAGTGCTCACCAGGGTTGCAGTGTGGTGTAGCCAGGGGACTCTTGGAGTGAGATGATTTGGATTTTTCCCCCTTATTTTCAGTACAAGGGCACTTCTCTTTACACCTGCCCTATAGATGCCCACTTCCCAGCACTCTCATGACTTGTACAAGCAGTTGCCCCTCCTCACCCACCCTGACACTTCTGCCTCTGCCATAACAGCCAGGCCCTTTACCCCTGGGCTGGCAATCATCCCCTGCTACTTCCCGGCAGCAGCAGACACTTTATACCTTCCTCTTTCTTGATGAGTCGATACCACACAAGCATGGTGGGGAGGCAGGAGGGAACAGTGTGTCCCTCTGCCCCAAAGGGCTGACCTCTAGTGACTTTACAGCATGAAGGTGACAACTACTGCTGTGCAGACAGTAGCAACAGGAGACCTACAGTGCACACACACGTGTGGCAAAAGCCATACCTGTGTATCAGGTTGCAGCAGATATGGGAAGAGGGGTTTGGACAGCAGTTCCCAGTCCTCTGCAGGAAAAGGCAGCAAGGGAAGTAGAAGCATCCCACAGGCCTTATTTGGGCTGTGGGCTACCTCTGTTTAATCTTGCCACGCCTTTATAAGAGAATTAATTAAAGATTTTTGCTAAGCCACTTCCCACTGGATGTTTTTGTTCAGGGAGTTCCTGACAAGTTTAAAGCCACTCAGAATTGCTGCTCATATTACTACTCAATACATAATTTCGGCTCATGTTATTAATAGCATTATCTACACAACCAAAGAAAATTAAGTACGTCACCCGCATTCTTAGCTATTTTAAGATTTGTGGGTAAGTGATCCCCTACTTTTACTGCAGTTGCCTATGAAACGCACAGAAGAAAACACCATAAGGCACCTTCCACTCTTTATGTTCTCTTAAGTAAAGCTTCCCTGTGCATGGAAGAGTGACACAGTCACACTTGAGGCCCACAAAGAACAGTAAAAAAACCTTTTTTTCTTGGCAGACTTTGCTGACATTCCTCCTACCCAGAAGAAACAAGGTGCCACAACTAATCAAAGTCATAAGGTAAGTGTTATACATTAGGAATTTTTATAAGTATCATGTCCTTCCTGATTTTATATAAACCTGTTTGATTATTCCATATATGGGGAAAAGTGTGATAGAATTAATCAGCCTGCTGGAGTGAATGCTAAAGTAAAAGATGAGCTTTGGCAAGTCTGTTGCTAGCATTGAAAAAGAAAAACTGTGACAAAAAAAAAAAAAGCAGACCTAAATCCAGAAGCATGTCATTCAGAAAGTGAGACATGCTATGATTTATCAACGTAACAAAAATTGATGGGAACATAGATCTCCCATTTCAAAGTGTTGTCTCTGTGTAGACTAAGAGTAGTATCTGTCATCAGGAAACAATGGGAAAAGAAATATGTTTGATAAAAGCAATTCTGTACTCTTTTGTAGACAGAAAACTACTGTGTCGTTGGAATGGAAGTAAAGGATTTCTCTGCAGTTCCATCCTCAGCAGCAAAAAAGCATTGTGACAAGAGGAAGTGCAAATAATTAATAACAGAAGATCAAACGAAAGGAGTGGCTTTGCAAGAAGTGACTAATATTTACGCCATTTCAGAAAAGTCCAAATTGCATTGTAGAAAGAGGATGCTTGCATCGCCCCCAGAGCGCAACAGCAAACCCAGTGCACAGCAGGCAGTGGCTTACCACTGTGGCACAACAGGGCAACTTTCCTTTTCAAAGAAAGAGTTGCTTTCTTCTCAGCTCAACAGCTGCTGCACACAGGGTCTCCAGCATCTTAGCAGTTTGATTGTTTTATCTAGAAAAAGCAATACCAAAGCATAAAACATGTAACAACTTCATGAATGTTTTGCCAGCAGCTGATACAATGGAAAGCGCATCTCGAAACAGCAGGGCAGCAGAGTAAAACAAAAACCATGGAGCCAGTACTGTCGTGTCATTTGGCACATCCTTGCACTTCCCTTAATTCCGTTTCAGATCTTGGAAGGGGAGGCCAAAGCATCTTCTTTGCTAATTAAGGTTTCACACGATTCAAACACTGAACAAAGGACATCCCCAAATAGAGAAACCTGCCAGCCTTCATGACCTTGGCAACAGACTGATGTCTCAGTTCAGTGCTTTCACAACACAGATAGTGAGAGAACTCTGGACAACTGCCTGTACAAATGTGTATGCACACAAGCACACGCACACATTTTTATGCTGGTATGCACACACTGCCACTGATGGTCACTCAAATGTTACACCTCCCTGTTAAGGACACTCCAGACACCCTACAGATGGGTGAAAAAGAAAAAGACATTAAAATAACAGATCTCTATTTTATGGTGTCAAATGGCTATTGATAGTAATTAAGGATTTTAAAGGTCTTTACCAAGTAGCGTTGTCTAAGATTGTATCATGCCTTTAATCAGCCCAGAGTCAATGAAGAACTTCTGATCAAGCCAACAAGGCAACAAAAAAAGTCCGACGGCCTGCCATCTGCTCAAACCACTAGATCACACCTCATTCCCTTAAATACAGCAATAAGCCACAACAGGACGCAGATGACCAGATTGTTTAGCTGTCACTTCAGCTGAACATGCAGTGGCTGTTAATGTGTCACAGTGGACTCTCAAAACCAAACACGACATATCACTGCTGGACAAGCGGCTCCTTCAACACTATGCCTTGCCATTTTTGTGGATTGATTGTACCCATGCAGCAAGGTAAAGCACTAGGGGTTAATCAAAATTTTGCCTACTATATTAAGCATTTGCATGTGTTTTTATTATATAAAACATACCGTTAAATGATCCATAGAAGTCATTGGCACTCACTCTCCCTTTGGTTAGAAGCCCAGCTACTCCTACAAGAGCTTTTGGCCCAGCAGCTCCTTTCAGCTACTATATTAAAAATTAGGCCTGGAATATTGAGTAGACTCTTGAGCAGATTCTTAGCAGTAGAAGACAAGTTCCGAGTAGCTGGAGGTTGCCAAATTGTTGCAGCTTGAAGAAAATTGGTACATTCAAGGAGAGGAGCAATTTGAAGTTGTTATATAGCTCTTGGACACCACAATGATGAGCAAGAGTTTCTCCTCTCATTTCTCTTTCTCTTATCGCTTCCTGGCTGTTTCTTCCACTTTCAGGTAGTTTCAATTTATCTCTCCATTTTTACCTACACAGTTAACTAACAGCCTTCTAGTTGAGATTCTGCTGGTTTTAGTGATGAGGTACCAGCTGTGCATCCCTGCAAGCTAGTGCATGTATGACCTTGAAATATTCTGTGTAGCCAATCAAAAAATGCCTTTAAATAGTGTTTCCTATCTCCCAGAGAGCATCTCTCAATTTTTAGCGTTAGATATATATCACTTTACGGCATCCAAAGCGTTGTGCGAACATTAGCCAGCTAATACCAAAAAAAAAAATCACTCCTCTCCCAGCCCATACCCTGTTATTGTTTAAGTAACAGTTCCTTCATTTCACTGAAGCCAGCCTAGGGAGTTCTTTTTGCTTGCTCCTCTGCAGGAATATTAAAACAGAATGAGAATGAAGATAGCTGTTAATTTTATGTCACAGCTAGGAAACTGAAGGTCTTCAGATCACACTTTCTCCTCAGTCTTTTAATTGCAAAATTATACTTCAAGATTTGATACAAGTTTCTCACCTCCCTATTTTCAAGCTACTAGCAAGTCAAACCAGACAAAAAAAGCTACTTTTTTTTTCCTAATCTGCAGAGCCTGCACAATGCTTTAATTTCAAATAGGTGTAATTCTGCTAATTACTAGCATATTCTAACAGCCCTTGCGATTTTAGAGAGAGCTATGTTAAACTAAACCAAATTATAGGTCAGAATGTGCCAATCTTTTCATCATTATCACTAATTCCCTTTGTGGTTTATGCCCCCCTGACATGTGTCTTACCAGGTTCTTTGAGCCTCTAGCTAGCATTGCTCACCCGCTCCATAATTATTCATCACACTAGATCCAGCAACAAGACATTCACAGCATACTCTTCTCACATTTTCTTTAAACATTAGGTACGACAGCAGATAATAGAAAATTGAGATTTTGAGGCAAGAGACATGGGAATTTGGGTGGAATCAGATGACTAACAGAATTTTTGCTAAAAACCAAAAAGTTGGGGGAGAGGTAAAAAAAAGATTCTTGAGCAGACATAATACCTTTCTTTTTCTGGATAAGCGCTAACCTCAACCCTAGAATACTCCCACTTCTAGATATGATGTTTAGTAACCCATTCCTAATTTCATATTAAGTTTTAATTAAAATAATGGGAGTGATCCCTCAATAAGTCAGATCATAACTTCCTGTGATCCTCTTCCAGATCCCACATTTCTTGCCTTTGCCATCAGACCTACATTAACTCAGCAGTGTCCCGAGACCCTCGTTTGGCATATGGAGTCGTTCGGCCCCACCATTCCTTGTAGCCACTAAGAGCCTCCTTCCCTGTGATTAGACTCCACCTTCTAAGATAGAGATGCATGCCCTTCATCTGCATAGCACCTAGCACAACAGGATCTTATCATCTAGAGCCCCAGCTGTGAATTATACAAGCAATAAATCATCAAAACCAATTTTTTTCTGCAGATTAATGTTATATAAGTTATGCCTGCCATAAAGTATAAAGAGCATAAAATGCACCTCTTTGCGTTTCAGCATGTTGTGGAAAATCATAAAAGCACTTAATATATTATTTAAGCCAGTTGAGTTAGATAGCACAACTGCAGTAATTAGCAACAATTCTCCAAGTCCCCATATGCCAGACAAAGGATCATGTTTAGCATTTTAGGCTGGTAGGAGGGAATCAGAACATTGCAGAAATTAAATGGCATGCACTGCTTTTTTTTCGTCTGCCTATCTCAGCAGAGCCTATGTTTCACTACAGCTACCCCACTGCACTATCATTAGAAGAGACTGAAACCCATCACGTAAAGAAGGCTGGCCTTTTTTACTTTCATTATTTTAAGTGTAACAGGGTGTTCAATGCTTTAAGAAAGAGAAATGAAGCCACTGCTCTTGATAGCTACATTCTGTAGGCTGGAGGGGAATTTCCTTGCTTTTTGCCTTTTTTTTTTTTTTTTAAATAAAACAAACAAAAAAAACCCCAAACCTGACTTCCTCTGGAAAATCCATGAGCTGAAGTAAGTTTTAAGTGGAAATTTAAAAATACTCCAAGCACTAGCCACCCTTCTCGCATATAGGGTCAGGCACAGGGCAGCATGATGCGAGAAACAGGTATGGGAGCAGCAGAAAGACAGGAAACACAAGGTGGGATGTGCACGAAAAGGGCATCAATGACAACAGAGGGATGATACCTGAATACTACCAGGAGACTGAACTTCGTTACCCCTTGTAACCCTGGCACACATCACGTGCCCAGAAGCCTCATCATGCTGCATGCCAGCGGGCAGGCAGCCCAGCGGTACTGATTGCACTAGGAATAGTAGCCAGTCTGACACTCCTGTGTAAAGAGCAAGATCACTGGGGGCAGATATCAAAATCTTCTAAAGGAGCAGGGAAAAGATGTAAAGAAGATACAGATTTGAGAGCCTCTGCCATAAAGGAAGGCTTTGAAATTGAGGGTGCCATGACTCAGTGGGGGAAGAGACCTGATGCAGACAGTCTCCTGGCTCTGAGCCCCAACTGCTCCGACCAGTTGTTATTTTCCATCCTCTTCGTATGCACAGATACAACATGGCAAAAGTTTTTCCCCATTGTGTTTTTCAGAGAAAAGCCTCAAGACTGGGAACAAAAAAAAACAGGACAGGAGAACCCCTTCTGGTGGCCTGACATTTTATTTCCCTATTGCAAAGAGAGGAAAATCCCTTTTTATTTCTCTACAGTTTTTATTATTTTATTATTTATTTTATTATTTTATTCCTCTCCATTGCAAAAAGAGGAAAAATCTCATGGAAGAGCAGCTGTTTGCTGAGAAGGGCTTGCAGCGTGCCCAGAGCAGAGCTGTGAACGCAGGGTACAGGGCGCACACACAGGAGGAAATCTGCAAGCTCCTCGCTTTATCTCCCTGGCAGAGCGCTGTGCGCAAGCAGGCTGGCACTTTGCTCTCTGAACCAGCAGGATTTTCCCCAGGAGTTAATTTTCTTTATATCTAACTGAAAAAAGCATCACCAAGTTCTGTACAGCCTCTCTGAAGGCATTCTTGTCTTGATGGGCATTTCTCTACCAGGTTGTCTCCCTCTCTCTGCTGCAGGCTGTTTTCTTCCATTTTGAGACTAGGAGAGCTCCTTCCCTGGCTCCCAGAGGAACCGAGTTTCCCACCCATTTATGCCCACCCTTCTCCCTTGCTGTTGATTTCAAGCCCTCTCTTCCCTTCCAAGCAGTGCTTAGTTCTCCCACCTTTCCCTCATTTCTTTTTTTTATTTTTTGCTCCCTACCGCTACATTGAGGGCTCCTGTTTGTCTTATACATTTGGTGCCTGTCTGCACATCTTGCTAATCCTGTGCAAACCCCTGCCACATCCCCCAGACGGAACTGACCTTTTGGCACAGGCGTACCAGTCTCGTTTTCCAGGCTTCTTCTATTTGTTGCTAAGATGGTGGGCAAATTTGTTAGGGAGAGGGAAGCGAACAAGGCAGGTACCACCTACCACAGTTTGTATTACATGATCCAAAAGACTAAAAAAAGAAGTTAAATTATCTTCAATATTAAAAGATACCCAACTTGTTATAGATTTGATTTTATAAGCAGCAGCAAAAGGATGGGCTTATTAACGTCTCATTAACAATGCTTGTTTCAATTTGCATAAAAACCTGAAAACTTATGAAGCACAAGAAGGAAAGCCTTTAACCATCCTGTTTCTCGCAGGCTGCAAGTTGCAAAGTGTGGAGGAAGCTGATAATGCTCTTTCAGTTCCCGAGGACTTCGAGCAGCTTAAAAAATAGCTACATGACATTAGCAAACACCATTAGTAAGCTAACATCTGGCTGAAAAGCTAAAGACAAACATCTACAAAACTGTTGAAGCATAAAATAATGTAGAAACATCTGAAGATATATTGACAAGGGAGTGTTCAACACATGAGGTTACGTCACTAGTAGCTTTGGGCACTGTGGAAGGTTTGGGTAGCGGTGTCTTCCAGTATGGGAATACTTGGAACACCCCAATCAGATTTTGCAAGAAGTGGATAAAAGAGATGCAGATGTATTTATGGCTTCTACACACCACTGGTCACAAATCGTGTTTGGGTTCTTTACCACATTAGTTCAAACAAGCGATTAAATGAGCAACTCCCAACACTTACCAGAAAGGGACTCCTATGGTATATTAAGATGCCTCTAGTAATGCCACACAGAAACAATAACTAGGCCCAAATTCTCTTTCAGATCTCTTCCTCTAATACAAGATTTATTAACTTGAGCTGTATTTACTGGCATCCAACTGCAGGGAGTAGACGGGTCTCCAGTTGGCTGTGAAAGTTTTCATCATCCTTAAGCACCAGGAAAGGAATTTCCAGATCCAATTAGCAAAGCCTCCGCCCCTACAGTCTGAGCAGTTGCACTGAGTATCATTAATCACTCCATCAAATGAAGCGTTCACCACCCTCCTGGTAGGAACAAGTTACTGAGAAACATTCCTCATTACAATTCCTATTTAGTATTACATTGCAATACATCTGGCAATTACGTTTGGGTTTTATGTTTAACTAAACCACGTGTACATGCAGTTGGTTTAAGTATAATGTAAAATATCTGTATATTTATCTCCATTTATCAACTCTCCTTCCCTGTGACCTACCAGTAAATAAATATTGCATCAGATGCCTGAGTATACTATATGCAACCTGACTCATCACATCACACATGGTATTCAGGCTAAATCTGCCTAAAACAGCAAATAACAAACAGCAGCATAAACAGAGCATCTTCACAACTGGCTCTTTTTTGGCTACATGCCTGTTCTTGCACTGGAAGAGCTGCTGTACTAGAAAAGTTGGTTAATGTTTGCACTTGCACAGCTCCTGGAAGACTAAGACACTCAAATAGCAGAAATTAATATTCACGGAAGAGCTGTCAAGGGAAAAGGAAAAGTTTTCCCTAAGGTGCACTGTTACAGTACAGTGTGTTTGACTGGCACTTCGGCTCCCTTTCCTTCACAGGGAGAAATATGAGATGCATAATCTGTTTGTACTGCTGACTTTTCCCCATCCAATTAGAACATTGTTTCAAAGGATTGCTGCCCTTAAGTAGGCAATATAATCCGATAAGTTTACATAGATGTGGTCTGGGTTATGCCATCTTCCGACATGATACGCTTCAAAGTAGAAAGTAATGTTGTCTTCCAGAGGGGCAGGGGGCCGGGATACAACCAGAGACTTCTGAGGACTCAAAGGCATGTCTCATGCCTGATCTTGTAGGAGTGGACTCATCCACAAGGCCTTACATGATGAACAAAATGAACTGAAATCTGACTCAGTGCTACCAAAAAAATTCAAAAAGCAGGGAAGGTTTATAGCTTCAGTGGTCTGAGCACAGCTTTGAACATCATTGTACAGTTCAACAGTGAAAAAAAGGCATTTTGCAGCCTCAGCTGTTCAGTCTTCTGCTCTACCACTGTACTGAGTAATGCCAAAGAAGACTATTAAGATCACTGCTCCACTGCAAACCAGGTTAATGGACAACTCCTAAATACAGCAAGACCCTCAGTTGAAGACAGGCCAGGGAAGTCCATCTATACCTCCTGCTTGCATATTTATGGCTTTGGCTGAGCTCTGAGTGCAGTGTGCACGGAAAGGTAGAAGAACAAAGACTGGGATTTTCAAGGGGAACTCAAGGCCTTCTCCATCCTCCAAAACAGTGAAGTGTACACACGATAAGCCAAGAGAGCCTCTCCATGTCATAGTCACATGCTCCAGGGAAGCTGTAATCTCACAAGGACACAGATACGACCATGCAAATATGGGTTATGCCTATGCCAACAACCGTCATACGTCCCTAGAGCTCCTAAATGGCTTTTAATCTAGCTGTTAATGCGTGTGAAAGCTTCTGCTGAAGCAGCTTCGTTTCTCTTGTGCTCCTGTTAGCCAGCAACACACTACCCTTCGATACTCTGACTTGAGAGGTGAGGACGTAAGCTGACAACTTCTAGGTTTAAACCTTTGGAGGTGAAAAGGAGAGGAGCTGCCTGCCACACTGGGGACAGATGTCACGATTGCTGGCAGCAAACACAGCAAGAGGGTGGCTGGTAACAGGCATTGAGAAACTAGCTGCATTTTCAACATCCCCTTCAACCAAAACACCTCTAACATAAGTCCTTACAACAACCAGGCTAAAGTGGCATAGGTACGCTTATCCATGCTATCACCACTGCTTCACTCTGCATAGCTTACCTTGTATTAAGTAATATATAACATACCGCAAGATCCTAGTATAGGCTAAACAAGTTGTAACATACCTCAGATGGTCAAAGCAAACCTAACTGCAAAGCATTAGAAGGTAATTGTCTTTACGTCTGCTCAGCACCAGCCTGTGCAAGGCTCCTGCGTCAGAAAGCTGACAGCAAAATTTCAGATGGGGAGGGGAGGTAGAAAGCAGACAGAGGAGGGAAAATGCTGCAAACATCTTAAGGGGAGAGTTTGTCTTAATGGATTTTTGTCATTATTGAATTCAATCATGGGTAAAGACCAAACTTTCCTAAGACAGCCTGAAAAGAAGAACCTGTCTCTGTTTCAAGACCCATCAATGTGTACTTTCCCAAGGCTACTACCTGCACCAGGCATTTGGCTCAGCGGGTGCTCATCATCACCAGCTGCACAGCGAAACACTTGAGCAAAAGCGTTCGAACTTCTGTCAAGAGCAGTGCAAGTCCCTCCGCACAGCCGTGCCCAGGGGGACCTCAGAGAGAGGGGGCCTTTGTACAACCCTCAAGATGACTCCCAGTGTCAGAAACGACCTGGCACAGGAGCACAGCTGAATCACAGCTGCAGCAATTACACTAATTGTCCAAGGAACAAAACAATTGCACTTGTCTGACTGGTCAGGGCATGATGGGAGCCCAACACATTTTTCTTTGTGAAAGCATTTCGCCTTAAGTAGATTTCCAAACCAAAGTCCCTTTAACTCCAAGCATTTTCAGGTTTCTTCCCGGCAAGTACAATTTATCCTTTCTAAAAAGGAGAGCTTTTAAAGAGATGTTACCCAGGAAAGTAACATCTCACTGCGGTTGGCTTTCACCGCCACCTGTGAAAGAGGTAACTCTGAATTTCCGTTACACTGTGATGAGAATCAAGGTCTGAACTCCAACCAGCTCCCTGAAAAACACCTAGGGTGCAGCCAAAGGTCCCTTTTCCTGGTTGCACCTCTGTTCCCTGTCAAATGGGACTACCTGTGTTACAGAGATCATCCCTGGCTCCATGTGAACCAGGCTCTCTGTCCCCTCCCCTCCAGGCCAGTTGCTCCCCACAGCACGGCTCAGCAAATGCAGTGGGAGAGTCGGAGAAAGGCCCGTCTTGAACTTGCTGATGCACAAGCCATAAAGGAAAATGGTGATTGCTCATGCCAGGAGCTGCACCCACACTCGCAGATAGCCAATGAGCCGCACACAGCCACGCGTGTGACTCAAAGAGCTGCACTTCGCACCAGCTTCAGAGGCCAAAATAATCAGGTCTGATGCACAGTTACAGGTGCTGGACTTGCTGCAGGTGCAAACCCAGCACCAACCAAGAGCCCCAGACAATCCACCAAGCTCCCATAGGCACAAAGCAAAGCAAGGGACCTTTCTCTCCCAATACCCACAGGAGCCATTGACAGCATTCAACATCCTGACCACTACCAGCATGGGGAAAATCCAAGGTTTTCTGTCTATTTCTTTAGGACCACAAATCAATGGCAGAACTGATGGGGAGAGGTGACTCTGCCCCAGAGTGCCACAGTGTTGTGGGGCTGGAGGGCAACAGCAGTCTCCATGGTTGGTGGAACTCAGAGCCGGTGTCCAAGCACCCAGGTCACCTTGGTTACTCCAGCACATTTTGGTCCAAACACAGCTCTGTGGCAGTTTTCCCTTCCTACCTGGCACGAGTGAGGCCCCAAGGAAGGGAGAGGGAATCTGTGTCCCATGGAGGAGACTGGCTTTAAGGATGAACCGGACAGAGCTAAGGCAAAGGACAGCAGCAGGGACAGCTTGGATGGCCAGGTGAGAACAGGCAGGGAGATCAGTCGGTAGCAAGAGCAAAGCAGAATCTGGCTTCAATTTCACCCCTGAAATCTGGTTTGGGATCAGATTTGCAGAGAAGTAATCTTCCAAGGGAGCAGAGCGTGTCAGGGAGGAAAGGACTCCTCTTCCTACACACTTCAGCATGTTTTAAAAGGCAACATAAGCTTGTATTTAAGTCAGTTATGTAAGTGTTGCTTTCCAAAAGATGAGTGGAGGAGTTATCTACACAAATGTTGACACAGGGAAAACAGCCATTGCCCTTTGTGAGAGAAAATAACCCCCTCCCTGGCCCAGGGAGGTGCAAGTTCAGTGGCTGAGGATTTTGTTTTGTTTTCTATCTGACTTTGCAGCAGGTCAGTCCCGGTACCTTTGCCATCAATAAAAGCTGTGGATGGAGCAGCATGGAGTTACAATGGACTCATTGTAACCACATATTTCCACTTAACAAGTGACTGCCAGCCCATATTTGATTAACGCCATTAGGAACGAGTGGCTATTGTTTACCTTGTAATTTATTAGAGGTAGGATTTCCAAAAGAGACTTCAAGTAGGCACCTAATTCTTATGGACTTTTAATTATAATTTAATACCTAGCTTCATTAAGTGCTTCTGAAAACCCAATCTGAAATGATTTGGCAGGAAGAGAAATGTTTCTGAGCCTTAGGACAGGGTTTGTCCTTAGCAGTGTTTTTAAAGAGAGGATGCAAGATTTGCATGAACTGGAAGACTAATCTATGGCTTTGGCAATTGGTAGATCACAAAGAAGGATCTGGCTGGTACAGCGAAGGAGGCAGCCTTTGTAATGGGCAGTGAGAGTGCTCCACCACGCAAGACCCAGCTCATCTGCTGCGCAGACGGCCTTGATCAGGACACCTTTAAAATTGTGAGATACTGAATAGAATTTAGCAGTAGAAAAAGTCAGTGGCATCTTAAGTTTGAGAGAGAGGCAGTGAATAAAACCCAGGAGTCTGGCAGATGGAGCAAAGAAGCAGGACAAGACACTTCATTCTGTAGCTTTCTTCATGTCTGAAGTTTTTTAACTCATCATTGTTTTCCAGTTATCCGGACATCTCACTTTTAGTTTAAAAAAAAAAAACCAAACCACAACACAACCAAACCACAAAAAACCCCCCAAAACAACAACAAAATAATTACACTTCACATATACTGATTTTTGAAACAAGTACTGCTACATTATCATTTCACATGATGCCATGTACTCCCTGGCTACAGTGGTTTGGTTCCACTGCATCACTTACACCACAGCCACAAAGCTCCATCTCACACCATCCTCCCCCACTGTGGGATAAGACCTTCCCATTCCTGGTGCATCACGGCATAACACACACAGCCCCAGTCACAGCCCAGTGCACATAACAGAAAAAAAAAGAAAAAAATGGACAAAAGGGAGGGCATCCAGACACAGCCTTTGCCCGCGTCATGCGCAAACGTTTGCAACACATCCCAGGTTTGGCCACAGGAAGAAGCAGCGTGAGAAAAGCAGTAAAGCGGTTCCCGTCCCCCTCCCTGCAGAACAGCAGCTGTTTTGTAGCCTGAAATTTGTACCTTTCGCCCTACAATGTTAAAACGGAATTCCCAGTCTTGGAAATGGCTCGATTCCCTTTTCGTGTCACCTTTGACGTGCTTCACCCAGCGTGTCACCAACCTTGGGACGTGCAGGACTGACTCCTGCAGAGTGATGGGAGCACCTGACAGAGGTCCTGCTGAAGACCCATATCAGCTCCCCCATGTCCATGGAGGAGACACTTAGCAAAACACTCTAGTGCTTTCCCAGCCAGCTATTTAATCAGTTTATTTAGTGAAAGGGAATGCCTGAGCTCTGAATCAAAAGTGCTGAACACGTATGCCAACACTTTTTCTTTACAGTGCAAGGAGCTTTTGAGACCCTTTAAGAAGTCACTTAGGAAACTGCATTTGCCCCAGCACATCCCCACAGAGAAAAAAATGAAGTATATGAAGGAAAGTTTGACCATAATTGGGGAGCGCGTTGATCTGTTTCTCCAGCAGCACTGCAGAGCCTCAGAAGTCGAGCACTGGCAGAAGTAAGGATCTCCTCTTAACTGGCACCGGTGGTACTGCACCAGCGATGCTCCCAGCGTGATGGGCTCCTGCCCCTGCCGTTCCCAGTGGGCATATAGACACATACTTTAGCCCAACATTTCCAGGCGCTGGAAATCAGGTTGGGTATCTACAGTATAGCTTGCTCTAACTGCCAAATACTCACAGATCTTGCAGGAAATTGTAGCAGAGGCCACGTGGTACCTAGTCTTGTCCAGCACAAGGCCAATTTTGATGTGCTGCCCATCAGCAACATCCCTTTGCAAGTAAAGGGCCTCCTACACAGGCACTTGAGTTAACAGATAACCCTTCCCACACTTAGGGAAGAGCAGTTCTTTAAGAGTTTATAAGCTTGGGGGGGGGGGGAAAGCTGTGCAAAGGGTATGCAGGTGGTTACACTCGCCAAGCCAGAATTAGGGAGCAGAATGAGGATGAAGTTTGTACTCACGTGCACAATCTGCGTGTCTGTCTTTCCAAGGATGTTGTGGCAGTTCATCTCCCTCTTCTCAGAGATGGATGCAAAGCAGCTGCAGAAGCTGTATAAGTACATCAAGAACAACCAAATGGATGAGTTTCTGGTAAGCAACCATGAAAGTTAATACCCCGTGAGTTGTTCCTGCTGTACTAACTTTAAGGGGACAACTATACCATGCAGCTTACATGGGTTGATCCATGTCAAAGGAGAAACCTGCTACCAAGAAGTCTGTTTATCGAAAGGCCATGAATCCTGCAGGTACTGCCAGTTCCTACCATAACACAGGCACTGAGCTATCACAGCAACCAGCAGCTTTCCCTGCCTAACTCTGGGAAGCTGAGCTGGTGTCCATGATTTATATTTTTCCAGTCATGTTTTACAGACCAAATCTGATCCATAGTTTTATCTGATGATATAAGAGTTAAACTTTGAAACAAACAACTAGTTCAGGTAAAGCCAAATTTGTCAAAGCTCATTTCTGTGCCCGAGCATCAGCTGCACAGGGAAACTGAAGTGAACGTTTTCCCCAGAACACCGACTCCGAAGGGTTAACCCATTTAAGCACACTCACAGCCAACCATAAACATATCTCCTGAGCAAAGGCTGAGTATACCAGGAAGTTCAAAGGTCCACAAGAAACACATACTTTAAGAAGTTTATTAAAAAGAAATTAAAAACAGATCTACAATGAAAAAAAAAAATAGAGGAGTCAATTAGGAAATTGTTTTGAGTAAATTAGAAAACAGCCTGAGACCTTGTTGGGTTACTGGAGAACTGCTTGCTTTGCGTTAAAAAGGGAGCTGTGGACATCTGATAGCTGGCAGTGATAAGGCCATAAATAAGTTTGGGGCCACAGGTAAACAGCTCTCTCCTTTCCAGTTAAAGAGAAGTGGGGAAGCTGGCCACGTGGTTTTAGCTTTTAGTTTATGGGGAAGCAAAATCGTTTATTTATTTTTAAGGCTCTAAAAAGATATTCCAACAATGAGGAAATCAAACCTATTGTAAAGAATAAAACCTCCAAACACAAATTCCTGTTGCTAGCATGAGGTGCCCAAGATTAATTGGGAGATATTTAAAAAAAAAAACCAACCACAAAAAAACCACGACACACACTAACTGGCAGCCCCAGGAGGCAGACAGCAACAGGCGTTCTTGCTCCCTTAAACTTGTGAGCGTTGCAGAGAGTGACTCCAGCTCCATTTCCAGCACAGCCCTCAGAGGCTCAGCCAAGCCCAGGACACAATCTCAGCTAAGGACAAGCTTCCGCTGCTCCTGAAGGGCACGCGGTTGAGAGTAGCTCCCCATTCCCACCTCAGAACAAGTATTAAAAAGCAAATATCCCCTCAAATGCCTTCCAGTCCTTTTGCCCCCCTAAATAAAAACCAGAACCAAACCACACAATTCTACATCTTCCTTTCCAAGGAGCAGGGGGGAAGGAAAAACACCAAATGGTGGGTGACAAGGATTAGTCACGCTGCATCGTGCGCTATTGGGATGCACTGGCGTGTGCCGGGGAGTGTGCACCAACCTGCAGCCAGCAAAAGCCTGCCAGCTACGGCTGTGCCGGGGACGAGGCTGCCTCCAAAAAGGCAGAAAGAAAAAAAAGACAGAAGAAGCGACAAATTCTGCCGTTATGTAACGGTTGACAAATGCCTTTTGTGATGCAAGACAAGTGGGAGAAAAATAAGCATCTTTGCCCTTTGTGGGAAGGGAACAGCAGTCAGCTCCCTGCTAGAGCATAAACAACAGGCTGTGGATCCAGGGGGGACCGGTGTGCTCGGTGCAACAGAAATAGATTATTTGGAAACGCCTCGTTATTTAGATGAGTGAGCATAAAAATACAGAATCAATATGTAATTAGTAAGTGACTGAGGTTGTCAGCATGGTAATTTGATAATTTTGTGAGTTTTGTTAAAGGAGAGAGGCTAGCGAGCAACTATCCGCTAGCCTTGCTCAACAGTCATCTTAAAATTAGGGATCTACATCCCCTTCCCTCACATTTGGGCTTTTAGGCTTGGTTTTTTTGTTTTTTTGTTTTGTTTTGGGGTTTTTTTGTTTTTTTAATTAAAAAAAACCCACATCTGAATTTAAACACTGGTCCCAGCTCCCTGTTTTTAGGCTTACTGAAAATACCAGACCAGATCCACTTCTCAGTTTAGTGCTAGAACAGAGCATCATTTTCCTTTGCAATCTGCTGGCTCCCGTACACTGCCGAAAGCTGTAGAAATCAGCCCCACGTCTCAGTCAGAGACTAAAGAAATAAATCTCCTGGACTGAGACTCTGGAAGTTTAAAAAAAAAAAAAAAAGCAAGTCAAACAGCATGACCACTGGCAACACAGAAGTTATTTTTCCTCTGGGATTGCCTAGAAGAATGTGCAGCGCGGGCTCCATCCAGCTCCTTGGTACCATCCCACCACCTTTCAGATGTTCAGTGCAGGGACCCATCGCTGTCGCCAGCCGTCCTCCCAGTGCACAGAGTGCCATAAGGCGACAGTGACATCCAGTGGCAACGCACACCCGTCCACAGCACCCCCCCAATCCAGGGCAGTGGGGCTGAACAGCACCCACGTCCCATTACACACGCTTGAGCTTTGGTTCAAACGCAGCCACCAAACGGCACCGTCAGCTACTGACCATCTCCCCAAAGCACCTGAAAAACCGTCGTCCTCTCACCAGTGTGCTGAGAAGGGGTCTTGCTTTAAAACAGATTTCAGGTGCTTGGGCAGACTGGGCTGGGTGAGCTGGGCTGCACAACTAGCCAAGCTGGGCGTCAACGCAGGGGAACAGAGACAGTACAGAAAACGTGGTTTCACAGAGGCCAGCAGGACTTGCTGCCGGGTGGGATGGAGCCTTGGATCTCAATGGCAAGGAACAAACACTTCGCAGGGCGAGGATTCGTGCAGACAGTACAGTCATTTCTCAGCTCATTGCTGCTGCCACCCAACAGGACCATGGTTAAGCAAGAGTTATTGCCTAAGCATGAGTCAATGTGTGGTATTTGCACATACAAATATCTTCAAAAGTGGTTCTTTTGTTTTTGGTGGTGTGTTGGTGTTATTTTTTTTTTTTTTTTTTTTTAAAGCAATTATGCTGTCCTTCAGGAAACCCAGATTCAGTTCCAGGACTCAAAGAAGAGAAACTGCAGCAGCTTTACATCATTTGGGGTCTCCACAGAGGTATGAAAGTCCTGCAGGAACACCCAGGTCAAAGAGATAGTCACCACCAACACACCCGCAAAGTCACCGCCCAGCAGCAGTACTTGCATAGCCAGCGTCATATTGGCACCAAGCAGGAAAAGCATTTTCCTGCTCAAGTAGAGCCACCTACATTTGGCATTTTTGCAGAAGGATCAGGGGGTGAAGACGTGATCAGTGGTGGAGCTAGAGGAGTTGGGCAGGTTGAACTGCTGTCTCAGAAGAGACATGGGAATAGGAGACTCAGCAGCAAGAGAAGCTACTATAGCATAAGGCAGTAGTAAGGAAGGAGAAGACATCCCTTTGTTGGCCCACATCAGTTGGCGTTAATTAGCGTGTCTTTACACAGCGAGCTGGATGCTCAAAGCATAGCTGTGGTTTGCCTTTGGGCCCACCCTAGCAAAGCCACACGCGCTTGTCTTCTGGAGCAAAAATGCAGACCAACCTGTAGCAGGCGTGTTTGCTAACCAGAGTCACCGGCAGCCTGTTTACTCCAGCCAGAACTCTGGCAGACGCAAACCCTGGAGGAGGAATGAAATGGGGACATTAGGAGCAATTGCTGACAAGATCAGCTTTGCCACAAACAGGTGCCACAGTCTGCCTGCAGAAGGAGGATTTGTCCCACATAAACCTATTTCCAAGCTGCTAAAATGCAATCACATGTCCTGTGGGAGTGCTCACGCACTCATAACCATCTTGCTTTTCATCTCTTTTCTCCCCAGTCTCTCTATTTACCTCGAAAAAAGTCCAATCTGGTATGTAACAGCTCTGAGGGAGCACTTGAAATCCAAATTGATAAACTAGAAGTCAAAAAACAAGAGCTAGCTAGACAGCATGATCTGGGAGGCTGAGTAGGAGTCCCACACTAACCTGCTGGCTGTGCGGCTCCAGGCAATCCTCCTCCGCATGTCTGCTCCCCTGTAAGAATGGGGAAAATACCACCCAACCAATTCTTACGTAGATAAATGCACCGGAGACAAAGTGCATGAAACACTAAAAATTAGTGTAATTGAGATGTAATGAACATAGCAAGGGTTTGGGATTGCTGGTTGCTTGAGAGCCTGGGTGGCAAGCCATCATGAGCAGCCTGGTGTTCCTATATATTTCTGGTGACAATGTATTTGTGGGATTGAATCCAACGGTGCAGAGTCCACCCCGTAAAAGCCCCCAGAGGACAGCTTGGGCACACCAGTATCAGCTCCTGTAGGAGACAGAGCTTCTCAGAGGAGTTACATCTTCCATTTACTTTGTGGGGGGGTTTTTTGTTTGTTTTTAAGGTTCCCGGACAACTTCAGACGTCAACGGAAAGACAGAAATCAATTAATACAGTATCGTCACCTGAAAAAAAAGCAGGAAATAAAGACAGTCTCCATGGTTTCCCAAAACCACAAAATACTGAAATACTTGCAGCATCATAGCAACAAGCTACAACCCAAGCAAAATTAAATTTATGCTATTTTGAACCATGTGATCTTAATTATTGTTATGCTGGAGTTTCCTAACAGCTGTGCACCAGCATCAAGACTTGATCAAGGATGGGTAAGTATCAGACCTACCTTTACTACCTCATTCTTTTTGTATAAACCCCAATAACGGAAGAACAGTGTTTGTAAGGAAGCAGGCAGCTGCTCCTTTCCTTGCCATGGCAGAAACCCTCTCCTGAGGAGAGCGGGGTCTGGTCCCCGCTCATCTCTACTCAAACATACGCAGACACACACAAACCCTCCACATGGTCCGCAGCCAGGCCGACCGAGGAGGAGGGAACGATAGGGCAAGGGAAGAGACGGGTGTACAGAATATATTCTGGTAAAAAAACCCAAAAAGGCATTTCATAACCTTCACACATACACTTGCCATTTCTAACTGTTCTAGGCAAATAATGGCCATGAGCCTGTACACACAACCATGTTCTTGGCAGCTGCAGCAGCTGCCATCCATTGATCCAGACGGAGATGGCTGGAGCCCTGTTTGACTGCTGCTGCAGGAAGAGACTCATCTGAGAGCTAATGCTTCAGGACAGGAATAGTGAGATGAGAAAGTAGTAACAAAAATTGGGCTTTAGAATCGGCAAGATTTGATTTATAGTGGAACTCAGGTTTTAAGGAGACATCAGAAACATCAATAGCTTGGCATGGAAATCTCTTAGTCTGACCAGTAAAAAAAGCCCCAAAGATCCTTCCTTCCTACGCGGTAAAAATCAGGTGGTTGGGTAGGGGGCTTCGTTACTGTCTGCAGATCTGAACCCAAGCAAGAAAACTCCCTCCTAGATCCTTTTAGAAGGGCAGATAACACAGGCCATTTTTAGAATCAAGACAACAGATTTCCTTTTTAAATGGCATCTTGGATCAAATCCACAGACCTTGGCAAGAGACTAAAGTCCCTGGCAGTGCTGCCCGCGGAGGCACCACTGCCAAGCGTACACAGAAGAGCGTTCACGAGAGGCAGTGAAGGAGGGTGTCGCGCGTTGCCTTCACCGGGCCACAGATTCAGCTTCTCGCCTTGGGTTTCATTGCGCGTGAGAGCAGACACGCAGCTATACCAGGGAATCCACTTGTGGGGCGCAGACCTGGTTCAGCAGCAGAACACAAGGAATTTTCTTTAGAATAACAGAGTATTTCCTTCAGCCAAAGGTTTTGAGCTTTCTCCGTAGCACACACTATATAAACCACGTGCAGTATCGCATGCAGCTGCATCAGAAAAAAAATACTGTATGCCCTCAAAATGTCACACTTGTTTAAGACGAAACGGAGCAAGATTAAAGCCTGCTCAAGACCTGGATTATTCTACAATTTTTCCAGTAGGACTTGAGGTGACTTAAATGTGACAGGAAAGCTCTCAAAGAAAACTGAGCTCTGCCAGAAATAACCTCACCGAGTTTCCTGACCAGATGACGTGAGCAAAGAAAGGTAAGAGAAAAGATTTCACCTTCAGAAGTCCCTGCTTCAAGCGTATGATGAGAAGACCTTTGGTGTAAACTACAGGGTGCACCAGTGCCACTCATGCTGTATTACAGGGATTGCTTTTTCCTGCTGTTTAATTTTGGAAGCTGGCGGGCAGTGGTGCTACCACAGCAGACTTGCACAACTGCACGGCTTGTGGCGCCCAATGCACATTTCCTAACTGGGGCTGTTTGCTCTTTTCCATTTAAATGGAGCATCAGGGAATTCATGGAAGTGTTGCACAACCTTGGCTTCGGCTCTTGAGGAAAGTAAGATTTTCATGCATTTTATAAAGCGTCAATGTGTAATGTAGAACCAAAGAAAGAAAAAAAAGAGAAGAAAGGACACAAAACCCCATTTCCCCCCACCAAACCACAACCTGAAGAGATGCAAGCGGAGGCCACTGTTGAGAGCTAAGTTCAGGACAGCGAAGCCCAGATCTTATGCCACAGGAAGCAGAAACTTTGTTCAGTGGGTAACAAAAGATATGAGGAATAAGCAAACTTGTACTGCCCGCAGCCATGATGCCTCATGGCAGCCGGTCACCCTGGGATGGCCATCTCCAGGACACGAGCCGTCCTCGTCAGAGACGCACTGGACTTTCTGCCGGCCAGAAAGAGCTCCCCGTGCTTCAGAAAGTCCAAAGGAACATTCCCTTAATGCTTAAAAAAAATGCAAACCCCAAGCCACCCAGAAACAACCCAGCCTCCCCCCAGCAGCTTGCCTCAGGCCAGGTTTAGGGGAACTGTCACATTTCGCCAGCATGAGGAAGAGCGTGATCCTTGCTGATGTCAGAGGTTTGGACTTCGCTCAGACTAACCAGGAGAAGAAAAGTCATTCCTGGGAGGCAGTTTTTACCCAGCTTCATTTGTTAACTCCCCCAAAATCAGCAGTATGGCCTCATACCTCTGTTTTCAGCAGCAGGTGACCTTTACCTGGGCAGGAACAGTTTGGGGTTTTGCTGTTGTTAATTCTTCCTTTGTACCAGCTGAAGCAAATAGACTTTTTACTGAGTCCCCTGTTGTTGGTTTGTGCTTGGTAGTTGGCTTCAGCACTCCCAAAACATCAATGTTTCCCTGGGGAAAAGGGAAAGAATTGAGAAAGCTGCAGGAACACACGCAGACGCCCGGGGACTTGCCTCTTTCACCCATTTAAATTTGCACAGATACGACGTGTTGGGCTACACAACCACAAAGGGCACTGCCACAGCCCTGAGGACTTCAGCCTCACCACCTCCAGAGTCATCCTTGTTTTACAAAAGGTGAACGTGGCACAGAGACCTTACCTGGGTTCCTCAGGGCACAGCACCTTCCAGTTGCACTCGGCCTCCTAACAGCTGGACCAGTGCTTGAAGGCATTTTTCCTTTGAAAACCAAAATTGCAGACCTGTGAAACGAGGAGAGACCTCTGCCTGAGTCCAGCGCACAACAGGAGTTACAGGTCATTTACAGGCAGATTGAAGACAAACTCAAATGACTCAAACCTGATGGTTTAAAAATAAAAGCTCCCAGAAATGCTGATTTCCAACCCTTCCATTGCACAGGCAGCCACACAAGATGCTTTTGTGCTGCGACTGCTTGCTTGCACAAGAGACTTTATGTTCCCGCAGCTACTTTAGGAGAAGAAAGACCAACAAGCAGGGAAGGATCTGTGCCTGACAGCCAACGAGGGCTCCCTCCCTCCCATGGTTCACACCTCACAGGTACCGGATAGGCTCAGTCAATCGCCACCGCAGCTCACAAACACCATCTGTAGCAATTTGCCCGTAAAGGCTGATATTAACATCTTCACTTCGTACCCACAAGAGCACCCTAGTATTAAGGATTACAGCCAGTGCCCAGATGATCGTGGAGGAACTGGCAGGTAGAGTGTGTCAAAGGTAAAAGTCTTCAGAATTGCCATTAAAAACCAGAAACAACTTCATCACACCATTAGCTTTCTCCTGGAAACGCTCTCAGAGTGCCTCGGCCCAGTGAAACGTGGAGACTTGGGAGAAAAAGGGTTTCCCTGGATCTGGACACCACTACAGGACACAAGAACCACCACCCCAGCCAAAGTCTCATGACAGACCTGCTCCATAGACCAGAAGAAGCTGGACCGTACCCATCTACCCCTGAACACAGGGAACAAACCCGCCTGCTCCTCCTCCCAAGGCCTCGCTGGGCGGCTGGATACAGCTCCCTTCCGGGGGCTTTTAGAGGGCTGGAGGTTGGTGGGAGCCACATGGCTCTTCATCAGCATTGTGCTTTTAGGGAGGTTTGCAGATAAATCTGCAAAAATGGTCAATCGAATTATCAACATCAACGAGTTGAGAAGGGGAAAAAACAGAACCAAAATGAAGCATGGCACCTTTTCCCATGCAAGTGTGCTCTCATTAGACAGTATACGCCTGGAAATTGGGTCTGGTCCATGGAAATAGCCAGAGCTACCTCCTCTCTGCAACGCAAGACATCTCAGCTTAAAACTGGCGGTGGGTTCACAACGCTGCCGAGCACAACCTCATCCCTCGGAAAGGGCAGGACATTCTTCCTCCTGGGCGTGTGCAGGGATGATTTTGTTTTTGTTTTAAATCTCACTACAGTCAACCACCAATGGCTAAAGACGTTCTCGCACACAGACATTACCACGCTGACATAGCGCACTCTGAATTGCCGAACTATACATACCACTTCATCTATTTTGGGAGTGCATTGTCTAAAGACTCTCATTTAAATAAATAGAACTGAAAAACTAAAGCCATCAAAACCTATAGCCCAGTCTCATTAAGTGTTTCTGCTTTTTAATGCAACTGCTGGAGTATCAAAGATCCTTGGTGAAAAGGCAACCACATTTACAACTCAATATAAAAAGTATCAACCACAAAACGAAGGGGCCAGCTACAATGAAAGCACCCCAAAGCTATACGATCAGAGATTTAGGGAAACCAAATCATCTTGCTCAAGGAAAATTAGTCAGCCTTGTACAGCTTCTTCCAGTAATAATGGCAATAATGGTATCGGAAGTTATCCAGCCAATATTTATTCTGGTTTTGAAGTTAACTGGCTAAGCCAGACACACTCGCAGACTGAGCACGTGACCTGCTCTGCCTACGGTTAATTAATTAAACCAACAGCAATACAGACTGTCCCCACTCCCGGAGGCCACGCTGCAGTGAGTGGCGAAGAGGTGGAAGCCGACAGCAAGGGGAGGTAACTCACTCCGAGGAGGTGTGCAATTCTCCTCCGTCCGCAAGGAGCCAGCCTGGACGCAGGCCAGGCCTGGACTTGCCAGAGTAAAGGTAACGTTGACAAAACAGCTCAGAGGATGTGACGAACGCAGACCCACAAGCTGGCTTCAGTGTCCCAGAAGTTGTGTTCAGATCAACTCAACTTCCAGCCTTGCTCTAACTTACCGTTAAAAAGCAGATACAGCCAAATACCCACTTTTATACACGTTACAGTAAAGTGGAGGTCGGGGGAGCAAGAGGGCAGGTATTTGTTGAATGCAAAGTCTTAACCAAATTCAATGCAGATACTTCAAAATGCGGGAACACTATATTTATTAGGTCAATATTTCATTTTAGCAATACAATTACAGAATATCACAATGCTGGTTACAAACATAGTATGGTTTGATGGTTACAAATAATGTCGGGCACTGCAGTCTGTGAGAAGTAGGATACGAAACGTTAGTCTTGACACGACAAGTAGGGTGGTCTCCAAAGTCTAGTAATGATCAAGATACTCTCATATAAATGAATGTGGCACTACAGGTAGAGATTCTGGTTTAGAGGTGGGTTTCGTGTAAGTAGTTCGATTTATACAGTTATACAGTTCAAGCAACATTTTTTTTTTTTTAAAATGCTATTAAATTAAAATCCCCTGTAGTTCAATAAAGTATAAAAATAGTACTGAACCTGGTAATATTCAATAAAATGTAGAGTTCATTCACATCATTAAGTAGTAAAGAAATTGTAGAGTTGTAGTTACCATGGCAACATCGCTTCCCATAAAGGAATATACATAAAAGAAAAAAGTTACACATATGGTACCTGCGACAATTATTTAGCGATCCAACACTGAACTTGTGCACCACAAACCAAGTTTCTAAATATCTCTATATATTTATATAGTATATATCTTTTTCATCTTAAAATTTACTTTTGGAAAAAAAAAAAATGTGCACTTCAACAAACTCACTAAGGCCACTCATGCTATAGATACCTAGGATTGCAATGAGATATTGTTAAACAAGACCCTAGAGCACGCACCTTTATATCACCGAAGGGAAACCTGTTTCACTGCCTAAAACATTCCTGAGATTTAGGGACAAAAGCATTACCAATGCTGCCAATTTTGCGTACATAGTTTAGTTTCTTTCTAGGTAAAGGAAACTTCTTCCCCACTTCTCACAGAAATCCTCGCAAGGCCAAGAAACACAACGTGCAACAGGCCAGTCGGGTCAAACACAGAAACACCCACAACAAAGAGTCAGATTTGCAACTAACATTTGGCCAGTAATTCTCTTATTCTAAACCATAAGGAAAAAAAAGGGAAACGATGACCTTTAGATAAAATAAGGTTTCTGCGCAGGCAGCAGAGGGAGGGATGTCCGTTTAAAGACCGGTAACGGCAACATCTCCCCCACGCTACCTGCTGCTAGCCTGCAAAGTCAAATCCCATCCGTGTAAATCAAGTAAAGTTTTTGTCAATAGCTTCAATCATGTTTTAGGCACGACGCATTTTCCTTTTTGTACTCTACCAATGTGTAGGACTATAAAAAGGAAATCCAAGTTAAATGTGCATTTTTTTGTACCATGAGAAGCAGCGCAATGGCACCTTTAGCAAAATCCAGACTGCAGCACATTTAAAGAAAAACTTCATTTTTAAAGTTACAGAAGAACATTGTTGTCCTAATAAGTTAGAATTCAACAACAAAAACCCTTCACAATTATTTAATAAAAACCATGTGCAAAAAAAAGTCTTAAACAATAAGTATCGATAGAGTGAGGAGTGCACATGAAGACGAGGATACCGAGGCAGACACTGACCGCTTGTAACTAATACCTTGCTGTTAAAGTGACCAAACTACTTGGGGGGCCAAATAGTCACTAGATGTTTTACTTCAAGTAGCTGAGGGATATATTTATTTTCAAATATCTTTCTGCAACTTTCCCCTTCCTCTTTTGTCAGCTCTTAAAATCTTTGTGTACTTTTTCCCTGCCATTCCAAGTCACGCAGAACAGTGGAGGAATCCAGACATCACCTTCCTCCCTCTCGTTATAAACTGCAGCGTTCGAGTAAAACAGGACATACAAATCACCGATTCAAACAACTTTAGGCTGCAAATAAAATATTAAGGGTTTAATTTAAATGACAGTTAAAATGATTTTCCTTAAAGGTGACACCTGTCCTCACCACTTGCATCCAATTAATCGGGTGTGATTAAATTACTTACCTTGAAGAAAATAAATAAAAAAAATCGGAAGCTGCATTTCACTGGATTTCCCCTCACAGGTCTCCCCCTTTGATGTTAGCACCAAACAGCACCTGCTCAGCTAGCGGCAGGTGCCCTGTGCATCTGTAAAATGCCAGTAATTAATTACCTACTGTTTCGTAGTTGGCTACTTGGGTCACAGGGGCATGAGCTCTCCCAATGTCCACAGCTACTGTACAGCCCCATCCCCAGCACTCACGTTCCGATGCATGTGGGAAACCTGCTTGGGGGTATGACGGAGGGAATTCCCCAGGTCTGCCCCGAAGGGCAGGGAGGGAGGGAGGTGCCAGGCTCCTGTCGGCAAGTTCTGCACTGGAAAACTGCACAGTCCGGAGAACGCAGGGCATGACACCCTCGGCTCCTCTAGCTCTGCCTGGCGCAGGAGTCATGAAATATTGAAGTAAGACTACAAGATCTACTCCAGCCACACTGGCACGGAGGGACAAGTCATTTAGCTTCCTCTGAAGTCATCCAATTGGATTCCTACTTTCTCAAAAGTATTAAACAACAAACTGTAACAGCAAAGACAGCAACAGTAATTAATGACTAACACCACACCATTTCAAAAGTCTCCAGATGCCAAGACAGACATCTCCCGAGAGCTCAATTTAGAAGATACAGAACCAAAAACTAGAAAGGTCAGTTTTATGGCATTACATGGAGAATAATTATTACATCTGCGGCAAGGACAGCATTGGGTGAGGGTTCCAAGCTAGAGCAGAGCAGGCAACAGAGCATTACGCAGGCAGCTGCAGCGTTGTTCTGCAAGCCTCCTGTGCTTTAACAGCTTCAGCAATCAGCCACAGCTACCCTCCTCCAGAATTTACGTGCCTTGGCATGACTGGAGTTGTGGAGATGCTACAATGAGAAGTTCAACCCAAGAGTCAAGTCAGGATTTTAATTCAGTCACATGAAAAGCACGCTAGCAGTCCAACAAGGATCACTGCAGCTACTCTTGGCCAAGTCACGTTTCTTGGCCAAAGTCCATTATCAAACAGAATTCTGGGTGACTTCTAGGACCTTAATTCCTTCCAGACAAGCCAATGCACCGAAGTATACAACGTGCTGGTGAAGTAGCTTTAGAAAAGAAAGGAAAGTACATCCACCCCGTGAGATCTGAGAATCAAGCTACCAATAAAACCAGTTGAACTAATGTGTTTGGTTATCAGATCGAAGAGTAACACCTCCCTACCTGCCCCATGTTGGAAGCTCTCCTGGTTGCCCTAACTTGAAGGTAAACCATGAAACACATACACAAACCAGAGCTGGAATAACAGCAGTGGTTCGTGTAGAACATCGGTCAAAAAATGCTCCTCATCCCAAACACAAAACCTTGACATCTCTGAGATTCCCTAGTTCCTAGCTGAAAGCGGAGACCCAAAACTGGAAACCCTGAGCAAGTAAATGGTCCCCAGATGATGCAAGTGTAAATCCATGTACCCAGCCTGAAGCTTTTAAACACTTCTGCAATACAGAAATTACAGAGCTTCTTTAGGACAATTTCAAGCATACCTTCCCTACCTAAGTTCTGCCACTAGTATTAAAACTATTTAAAATTAAATGAAGTACGTAATAGTACTTAAGAAAAGAATTTGTAAGAAGTTTGTAATTCATCACTGCCCTGCTGTATGGGCATTCAGGGATAAAAATGTTTTGCCTCATAGATAGCTGAATTTGTTTGTAGTACCTAAAACAGTCAAAAATTGCTATAAAGAAATTAGATTTTAAATCCACACATAATTTTAAGTTGGATTTTCACTGAACAGCTGTTGAGTATATACTGCTGTCTAAGTCTTAATACCACAGGGTTTTTTTATGCAAATACTGCTTTTCACATCAGTGAAGATATTCCAAGTACACAATCATTAAATCTGCATTCACTAATTACATAACTGCATTTAAAGTTGGTATTATTCAGCCTTTCCCCCAAAAAATATACTTGAAGGCACCAGTATGAGAACTATTGGCCTGTAAAATTTCAGTTCTTAAAAGAGCCATTAAGCTCAAAGTCGTGTCTGAAATTTTTATTTCTTCTCTGCACTCTTTCTTGAAGACCAAGAAGCAGCTTTCCCTGTCCCAAACTTCATAAACAAATTAAAAACCAGACCCCAAACAAAACGTTGGGTCCAAGTCCTGTAGGAACCGTGCTTGCTGAGCCTCGGCCTGGACTGACCTTCCATGGCCGAGTGACAAACCCCTGAAAATAGGGGGGGGAAGGAAGAAAACCCAAAACTGACAGAATCCTAACTATAGGAGCACTGTTTGTGCCGCTATAAGAACTGAGGTAACAGCAGCGAGTTGTTTCTGGTTTACTATGTTACACAGACTTTCAAATGAGTATGTCCTCAACATTTAAAAAAAAAAAACAAACCAACAAAAAACACACAAACAACTCAAAACCAAAAGCAACACTCAAACCAAGAAGCCACACAAACAAGCAGCCCCCTCAAGAGAAGAAAAATTAAGACAAGCTAGTGAGATAGGCATTATTAAAGGATCTTTACAGCTGACTTCTGCTTTTTAAATTAATATAAAGGAATCAGTTTCTGGTTGTACTATTGTTTAATGTAGAAATGAAGCATCACAAAAAAAGACCTGTTGTGCTTTTTGGCATTTTCCACTGACCCCTGCAAACTGTACAATAAGTTGTGTTCTCCAGAAACAGAAAATTGAACTGGATTGTAATACAAAACTATTAACTGGTATAAACAAGTTACTGCCTCAATTATTAGAGTAAGCCCATTCAAAAAGGAGAATAAAAAAAAAAGATGGCTGCAGCAAATAGTTAAGCATTTCTAGTTTTTGCCTGTGGCATTGACATTAATATTTGTATAAGCTTACTAGGTAAAGACATGCCATCGCAACCGCTAAAGAACGTTCACTTCCTAGTTTTGTATCTATTACATGAATATAATTTTGCACTGATCATACATCTAAATGAAATAATTCTACTGTAGAAGTGAATGCAGGGGCAGAAATATTAAATTAAAGCCACTGGTCCAAAAACTGTTTCTAGCAGGCTGGTCCACTTTCAGTTTTCCTGGTCCTGTTCAGAAGATTAGCACTCTTGGTTGGTACCAAAGATCGCGGGTCTACTGGATCTTCTATCAATCACTTACAGATGAACACTGGCCCAGTTCAGGGCATTACAAACAACATATGGTGGTTACTTGCTTAACAACCTAGCGTGGTTCACAAAGAGTATCTTCCTCTCCAAAGTGGTTCTTTGCCACTTTTCTTCCTAAGGCAGCAGCCAAGGCTAGGGCATTCTCCCTTTTCTTGAGATTTATGATTAACTTTGCTACAATGCATACAGTAGAAAGACCTTTTGCGTATATCTTCTACAGTACGGCATTTATTCTTTCTACATATCAGAAGAAAGCTCTTGATGAAACCTTCCATTCATAATAAGAATGCAACTCTTTTGAACTCAAACAGTTTTATTTAATGTTTTCTTGCAGACTTTCTGCAAAATAGCTTCTTTTGAAAGAAGAGAGAAAGAAGGGGTTTTCAGGAATACCAAGTTAAAAATGTGAGCCGAACTAAACATGCCATACACATGCTGATAAGAATTTAACACACATTCATCCGTATGGGCACTCTTCAGTAGACTGGACCAGTGTTTCAATGCAAATTCCAGCCCCCAGAGAACTACATGGTTTAGATTTCACAGTATGACTTTTCCCCCTGTAACCTGGGGGAAAAAACCTTAACTGGTTAATTGACCAAGTTCTTAGCTACTCTGTCCATCAACGTTCTGAGACATCAGAAAAGACTGGACCACTTCTTCAGTGGATTGAGGGCTGGTGCTTACGTCCTCCAGAGCATCTGTAACTGAGAACTGCCGATCCCGCAACCGGTTCCAATTGGCCAAAATATTGTGGTATTCAAAAACCTTCTCGTAATTGCCAATGGAATTGTACAGTTTAATGAGACCTCTGTAATCATATTCAAGTCCACTGTAGCCTTCACCAAAAAGCTTCTTTCCTAAAGAAATCCAGAAGAAAACAAAATTAAAAGGCAATCCACCCATATGTTACATCTTACATCTCATGTCATTCTCACCAACAACATGAATCTTTTTGTTACGGCAAATCATCACATTTTTGTTATGGTAAATCAAGAACACAAGCAACATGCAAGCCTCCTGGCCGATGGCTTGAATTCTATTTACCTTCTCCTTTGAGGGTACTGTAACCTGTCCTTGGGGACTCTGCAATCGGATCACTAACTGCACCATAGCTTTACAGGCATAAAGATATACCAGTCATATACAAAAGGCAGTCATTTTGTGTCCCAACTTCACTCCAAATTCAATTTAAACAGTGAAGTAGTTTTTCAGCTTTCTACCTTAAAATCCTATATTTTTCTGCAACACACTGTACATAACTGTATGAAGTAAGATTGTCTGTCTCAAAATTGAGCTACAGCATGGCCCGAAGATGCATTGGATTTGGAATTATAAGTTCACTGCAAATGATAATGGGCAAGAAAAATATTTAGTGAGAGTATAGCTAGGCTGACAGGCACAATAGTTTTCCATTTCTTTCAAAATTTAACTACATTCTGCACTTAAATTCTAGCCACAACTCCAAAATGTAGTCTAAAGACTAACACCCAGGCTTTTAGTCAGTTTCCAGATGTTTTCAAGAGTGAATTCTGATGGAGGACTGAAAATAATACAATTCCAGAATTTAGTCCCCAGGAGAACATTCAAGAAGAATCATTATATTTAGATGGAAAACACATACAAAATAAACGTCTTGCATTTCATTAAGTTCTTTACTAAAAATTTTACAACAGGAAACATTGTTAAAAAGCATATTATTAAAACTGCTATACATACCACACATTTTAAGAATCACGTACCAATTGCTATGGATCTCAAATAAAGCTTTTCAGCATTTTCATACTGATTCATATCATAGTTATAGAGAGAAGCTAGATGACCCACTGACAGGGCAACTTCATAATCTTCTTGACCCAGAAGCTGCTCCTTAATCTGAATAGCCTTGATGTGCATTTCTTCTGCTTCCTATGAGGATCAATTCACATAGGTCAGTCAGACACCACTCACCATGCCATGAAAAGAGGAAAAAAAGGAAGGCTTAGAGAAACATAACTATGTAGTGGCTAAATAGTTTGTAGCCTTTTATAAAAGGCAAAAAGTAAGAAAGCCAAAACCAAATCAATTTCTCCAAGTTCTCAGTGAAGTGGATCAGCAAATAGCATCACTTTTTCTGTCTTCAAAATTGCTGTCACCCTGTTTCTGAAGGCATCATGCATCTTAATGAATTATTTTTGCACTAAGCTTTGGAGAGATGAATTATCAAGTACAAGTTTTCCAACCATAAAACTACCAACTGAAGTAATGAATTGGGGACATTGAAAATCATCATTTGTTGTGACAGATTTATAGATGTCTTGCAGATTTTAAGTCAAGACCTTTACATCAATATAATCTTACCTTAAACTTTCTCATGGACTGATACAGTCTTCCAAGGTTGCCATAGTGTTTTGCTGTTTGTACATTAAACTCCCCAAAGGCTTTTTTAGCTAACTGGAGCGAGGACAGATGTAAGTCATGAGCTTCTTGAAGTAACCTCTGCTCAGTTTCTTTGTTGTGACAGTCTATTGCAATCTCCTCCAGGATAAGTGCTGAGTATAGGAGACAAAAACCCAACATTACTGCGTTCGAAACACAAAGATGTTAACTGTAGGTCGCAGGAAGCCATCTACCCAAGACATCTCAGGAGACATCTAATCAGGCTTTGTGTTTATTACTAACTGCTTTCAAACAGGTATGACCAAGTATCAAGGTCCCAACATATATTTTTTATATTCTGTATTTTTATTCCTCTCCCTCCCCCCAATTCTTCCAGTTAAGTTTTAAAGAAGGGGTTTTTTTGTATTTTACAAGTGTGTTGACAGAGAACACAGACGACTGCAAATAGTCTACAGTGAGCTCCATTTGAAAAAAACCAACTCGAGTTACATCGCCTGTGTCAGGGAACAGGATAAACGTATCTGAATGACTGACTTCAAACCATCCCAGTAATGCAATTAAGGGTACTACCTTTAACTCTCTTTGAAGATGCCAAGAGAAGATGGTCTTCTGGGAGAATGTGAGTTATAATGCCAATAGCACGTTCAGCATGGAATCTGAAAGTTTAAATAAAAAATTCAAGATAGGTATTTGTTAGCAGCTTAGCGATAAAATATTAGAAACGTTTATACAATGAATAGATCCGTCAAAATTCTAATTGGAAAGTCTGTACCATTCAAGAACATTTTTCTCCATTTACAGTACTACGTTTGCTGCCAGTACCTCTAACAATTGTACTCACAGTGCATTGTCGAATTTTCCAGAGCTGTACTGGTGAACATATGAAGAGTAAGCCAAGTCTTCATGAGCTGTAGCTACATGTATGTTTTTACCTCCAAATACTGACTGCCGGATATCAAGAGCTGTCTGAAAAAGTTACAAGAATACCATTTCATCAGTTAATACAGAAAAAACCCCAAGTGAATCTCTCTCATTGTTAAAAAGGGGGAAAAAGTAATCTACTGGCTCAAATTCCATAGGCGTGTACCTACATACTTGAGGCAGTCCATATATAAAAGCCAGGGGGAAAAAAAGAAAGCAAAACCCCTTGTTGGGGGTGTCTTGTTTTTTTTTAAAAAAACAAGCATTGCAGTAATTAAATCAACTACTATCTACCTCTACGAATTAACTGTATGTGAGCTTCAGCAGAAACATTTGAGTTTATGAATATCAAGAGAAATTGGAAGTAGACCTTTAGTCCTACTGCATACCTGATAGATTGCAACAGACTGGCATATATTGTCTACGTTGAGCAAGTAAAATCCATAGTCTAGTAGAGTATCAGAATATTTTGGGTGCTTGGCTCCAAAATGCTCCCTGTAGAAACATATTTATATTACCAACTGAGGCAAGTTAAGCATAATTTTAGAAGTTTTGGGGTTTTTTTTTTTCCAGAACATTACTTACCGGGCAAGGTATACTGCATGTTTTATCAGCTGTTCAGCCTTCTTAAACTCACGTTTTACAACACAAGCCTAAACAGGTTGAAACGAAGCATGTGAAGAGGTGTATACTCAGAAGTCATCTCCTACAGATACTGGCACAGTTGCTAACTACTATTTTTAATTTCAAAATATCATCATGGTTACTAAAGGACTTTTCAGTGATTTAAGAAAAGGTTCACAGATAACAAAAAACTTGTATTTTATTCTGCCATAAATGACTAACTAAAGGGCTAGTACTGTACCTAGTCTAGATCAAACAGGGGAACAGACCACCTTTTTATAGAATGCTCTCAGGTTAACTTTGTCATGATGTTCGTTTGAACACCTGTAACTCACTTTCACAAAGAAAAAAAAACCCACCACAAAACAAAATCCCCACAGGTCTGAGACTGAGGTGGACCATGAGCTGCAAGTCTCATGAAATGGACCTGGTTACCCAAGTATTCTGGAGGTACTACCTATCCTCACCCGCTCTCAGTAGCAATTAAGTTACAAAAGAAGTGTGGAAGATTTTGAATTCACCTTTGAAGCTTGTCGTAAAACATCCACTACTACTTTTACAGGCAGGCCAACTGTGATCTCCTTCATAGCTTCTATACACCATTTATAAGCCTGTTGAACAAAGACTCATCAACATAATGAAGCTGGAACTTCACCACGTTGCAACATTCAGAAAAAAATCACTTGGCTCTGAAAAAATATACTGGTCATTTACACTACAAAATTTTAGAAAAATACTGTTTAATTGCTTATGTGTAAGGAAACTTGTTCAGCTATGTCTTAAAAGACAGGCTTAAAAAGTGCTCTTAAGGTTAATACTGAATGCGTAAGCAAGCATTTTATACTAGCCTAAAGTATGTATTATTACCATGACTTCTACAGACAAAAACCAGGTATTTTATAATCTTTAAGTAATCCTCACAATTCGTATGTGCAGGACAACTTCCTGCTCAGTGTACTTAGCAGCTAAAGGAAAACTGCAGTTTATACAGCAGTTACACATAAGACAGTTTCTATAAAATAACTGCAAAGAATTGTTACCTGTGTTCTGCTATTCATTTTACTCATTAAAATAATTTTTTTTATTTTTCATTTACAGATGACCAACACATACTGCCAATCACGCATCATTTCTTAATGCTGGTCAAAGTACCGTGAAGAGCTTGTAGACTAACTCAGAGCAATACATAGAAGAAAAAAAGTCAATAAATCAAGTATTCCTCTGGTACTGCCACACAGGTACCAAAAAAAGATCAGGAACTCCAGCTAGAAAGATAACACAAATAATAAGCCGGTCATGGAACGTCCTGGCAGATTTCATAACCAGTTTTCTGAAGAAAAACAAAACCAAAATCCCACTCACCTCATCATAGTGGCTCTTGGCAAACAGCAGTGCACACAGCTCCCCATAGAGCGCTGCTTTGTTCGCTTGCTGACCATGTTTTGCAAGTTTGTCCATGTAAGACTGAGCAAGTTTGAATGTTTCTTCTCCCAAGTGGTATTTACAGTTACCGTTTCGAACGTGCAGCAACCTTAGGAAGATGTAAAGAGATCTTCTACATGGTGTCTGAATAAACCATTTCAATATACAGAAGTACCATGGATCTACAATTTGGTATTACACTTACAATAAAACCAGTCTGTCATCCCAACGGAATTGCACTGTCTGAATTGAGTAATACAGAAGAACTATTTACAGAATACTGCTTCAGTACACCACGCTTTCTCTCTCGCATGGCAAGAATTTTTTCTGTTGGAGAAGTCAAATTATTTTACATGTTAATGCAGTTTTACATATCCAGTGTTCGAACCACTTTGGTGTGGTGGCTTTTTGTTTTACTTTTCATAAAATCCATTCTTCTCAACACTGATAAAATTCCATTTCCAAAACCCTGTAATATACAGTATTAAATCCCTTCTACTGCCTTTCCAAAGCACGTAAACTGAAACAGACACTGAATAAGTACAGACATAGCTATTTTTTTATGCATCTCTACACTTTTTCCTCAAACCTTAAGTAGCACAGCGCTTCACAAGCAAGCATTTTTTTTGTTTTGGGGGTTCAGGGGTGTGGAGAAGGGGGGGGGGGGTGTCTTTACAAGAGATTCAATTGCATCCATTCAACATGATATCCAGCACTGACTTAGCATCACCAGAAAAAGACTACTTTGTTGACCCAGTTCACAAAAAACTCTAAACAAAAACCTCTCCCCCCGCCTTGCCCCATCTCCTAACCCGCTGCCTTTCCATCTGAAGGATTAACAGAAGCTTCATGAAACGACAGCCAAATGCAGACAATAAAACACAGCCCTATTGAAACATGCTCTTGTTTCTCTAGAGAACTAACAATTTCAGCTTCTGGCACCTATTTAAAACAAAAGTAAAGAAGTTTTTTTGTAAGTGTAAGCTGATGCTTATTTACTTTAAAGAGATACGTTAGAAATGTGTGTGTTATCATATTCCAAGCCTAAAGGGCAGAATTGTATTCCTACCCATTGCAGGCTAAGAAGAGACAGCTGTTCCTTCTCTATTGCAAATGCCTGCCATTTAGCACACACGAAATTTTGGTAAATTAACCTCCATTGTCCCTCCTGGAAATCTGTTATTAGACAATGAGTAAAAGAGATTGAAAAACATCAGGCAAGCCTTTGCAAATCAGGAGGACAACATAACACAGGAAGAGAAATACACAGAGTGAAGTGAAGCAGAATGTAACGCTGTAGGGCACAGAGAGGCTGAAACTCTGAAAGCGTGAGCTCATGTATAGGTGCAGCATTTTATATTTTTTATGATACATTATGACAGATCTCCCAATGAACTGTTAAGGGGGGAGGAAAGAATAGTGAGATTTTTTTGACCAAATGTTTCTCTTCACTAAGCCTGTTTTCTGTTACCGTTTACCCTGCATAGAGATTTATAAGTTATTGTAGCCATGCCTTCTGCAATAGCAAAGTAACAGATTCAAGTTTGCCCTATAAATTCTGCATACCTCTAACATAGTCTCCTTCTATGCTTTCCTATTGAAACGTAGCATGAAACTCAAACACTAACAAGAAAGGAAATAAAGTTCACATTTTCACAAGGGAGTGGCAGGCAAGCACACAGCAGATGGGTATTAGCTACGCAAAAAGAAGATCAAAAGAAGAGATCTTCAAAAAACCCCTGAAACAAGCTACATAAACAAACACCAGCTTTCCAACAAGAAACACAGCAACATGGCTCAAGAACAGAAAGAAAAAAGCAATGACCACATTTTTTCCTTAAATAAGGTCTGAGAACTAAACATGATGTAGAAGTGCATTTCGTTCTCGGTCACAGGCAGCAGAAAAACTATCTAACATTCAAGCAACAAGAGACAGGAATTTTAAAGAAACTAGAGAGAAAAACTAACCAAGTACAGTTTCCCTGAAGATTCCTATTTTGCCGATGTCATTCAATTGGGAGCTGCTATGCAACATCAAAAACACAAAGCCCAAATCCCACGTAATGTTATAAGCCAATAGGGATAGTCCTGCAATTTAGATAAGTGCCTGGGAAAGATAATATCCAGTATCTGGATGCTTCAGTGATAGCGTCTAAAAACAATCGAACCTACCGAAAAACAAGCTAAACCTAACCCAGTCTTCTAGGATAAGCAGAGTTTATGTGATCCAGTTTTGAGTAACAAAAAATCCTTTATTAATCCAAAGGAATTTTAGAAGATAAAGCCAACAGGAATAAAAAATGCCTTAAGACATTTATGCTAATAGCTATGAATCTTCTTTGATGTCTGCTATACTAGCTTTTGGGGAATAGCTTGCCTCCTGCCTCACACCCCTACCCCCCCCAATCATTCTCTAAGAGCATACAAACATAGCAAAGTGTTACACAGCAGCTTAGGAAGTCTAAAAATAGCAGAAAAAACCCCAAGAATCAGCAAAATATGAAACAATGAAGTGGGAGAAACATGTATTTGTATTATGTATTTGTGCCTTATTGTTCATATAATAATCATAGAATGGTTTAGGTTGGAAGGGACCTTAAAGATCAACCAGTTCCAGCCCCCCACCATGGGCAGGGACACCTCCCACTAGACCAGGTTACTCAAAACCCTGTCCAACCTGGCCTTGAACACCTCCAGGTATGGGGCAGCCACAGCTTCTCTGGGCAACCTGGGCCAGTGTCTCACCACCCTCACAGTCAAGAATTTCTTCCTGAGATCTAATCAAAATCTCCCCTCTTCCAGTTTAAAACCGTTCCCCCCTCATCCTATGGCTCCACTCCCTGATCAAGAGTCCCTCCCCAGCTTTCCTGTAGCCCCTTTAGGTACTGGAAGGGGCTGTAAGGTCTCCCTGGAGCCTTCTCTTCTCCAGGCTGAACACCTCCAACTCTCTCATAATGAGAAAAAGCAAACCAAAAGGAGCACAACACATGCAGAAAGCAGTATACAAGCTTGTAGAAATCTCAAGTCTTCACGTTTTCATTAGTTTCTCCATAAAATTTACTGGTGCTAGTACAAAACACACATCAAATTATGTCTAAATAACAGAAACTTTACGTGTTTTTAAAACGCATTGTATTAATAATGCAATGTCTTAATTAAAACTCCCAGAGATTAGACTTTCTAGCTTTTAAAATAAGAAGAGCCACTTTTTTTTTTTTTTAAAAAGAAAGTCATGTTTTCAAGAGCTGGAATTAAATTTTGTTCTCGTAAAACTCCACCTAACTCCAGTGCAAGCACAGTGGTAAGAACAAGGTAGTCTACAGTAGGGATCAGCTAAACAACAAGTTTCCCTTACTGCCTCATGATTTTGAAGCCAAGTATAATTACTGCCCTCTCCCACAAAAAGGTTTTCAGGTTTTACACAGTGCTTCTGAAAGTGTTTCAAATTCTTTCTTTTGATACATTTAAAAAAAAAAAAAAAAGAAAAAGATGCTGTTACTTGATTGTTTGGGAGATGCCTGAACATAAAGCAGTGTCTCCTCATTCACACTGTTGCACAGAGGAACTTAATGTTACATGCAGGCCACCAGCTCTCATTACAAGAACAATGGCTGTCTCTACCCAAACAGAATTAACATCTCCAGTTCAGAAGAGTTCATCTTAACATAGGATGGTTTTTCTTCTAACACAAAACCAAAATCTTCTTTCCACAACTGCATGGGCTGTACACTGTCATCCAACAGAGAAAGAATTACCTTTTTTCCTTTCTTTAGCTTCTTTTCTCTTTTTCTATTTGGAGAAAAGGAGGGAGTTTATTTTTAAGGCAACCTCTCCAGCTTGCCAAACAGCCTGATACAACTAGGAAACTTTTTTTAGATTAATTAGAAGGCAAAGGACCAAGTATTAACAGTGGTACTACATCTGTCATTCCCCAGTTCTAGGAAGGTGTGTACATGTACCCAGTCTTCTCCTGGCATCACCTTATTTCTGGAACGAAAGCCAGCGGTAGCCAGCAGGGCAGAACAAGGCAGAGCAGCAACCGTTGCCACGGCCTCTGGTTGGCACACAAAATAAGCAGCTACTGGCAAAGCCTATTTACTCTTCATATTAGTCCAACTGTAAATAAGATGCAGGGTTTTTTTGGAGCAGTTTTCTAAAACAAGTTTTGCCCTATATTCAGATAAATACAGTACATAATTTGTTGTTAATTACAGCAGCTAAAAAAAAACCATCCTGTTTCAACTATGCTCACTAGCACACAGTATTCCAGTGCATACCTGTAGCACACAAAGGAGGTCAGTCATGGTGTCACCCACAACAACCACCTGGCTACTTGCTGCAGATTGCATCAGTATAGCACACATCTAGATAAGCAGACTTAAGAGCAGAGAACAGGAGAACTAGAACTGATAATCTTTGAGGCCTCTGTGAACAGAATTTGAATCTCAATGGGCTCCACTACAGGCGTTGAGACACAAGGCAGGTACAAAACCCAAATGCCTCCTAAAACTACAAAGTCTTTTCCAAATGTTTAAGCTGTGCCTGAGGGTGTCCACAAGAACTGGACAGCTAGATACTTACCTAATCACATAGTTAAGTAGCTCAGCATAGAGCAAGAGAACTCATTGGATCTGGAATCAGGAAAGATTTGTTTTCCTTTTATTTCTGCTCAGCTGCATTTGTATCATTTGTGTTTGGATTTGGCCAATTCTTCTTGTAGTAAATATAGTTTTACATGTTGGTGTTTGCTGACATTCCTTCGCATACAAAAGCCCTTGGAAAAATACCAAGGTGCTGGACCAGTCTTACTGTCCGGCACCCATTACCTATGATATGCAGAAAGGCATACTTTTTCCACTGAACTGTGCTGCCAGTTTACATGTTGAAAACCCAGGGATCAGTGTAAAACAAGCACCTTCTCATGTTCAGCTCTAGCCAGCAAAATATTTTGGTGCAACAGAATACTAATGGGAGCATCTGGAGCTTGATCGCTCCAAAGCGGTTGGTAACATATCAATGTGCATTTCGCGGGAAGAAATACAGGAACTAAAGGTGAGCTCACCTTACGCAACATTCTACAGCACGAAACCAATGAAGGATTTCATCGTGAAGGGTGCATAACTGAAGGCAGGAAAGAAATACCTTCTCAGCATCACTGTACCAGCCTGCATCCGATAGGAACCCTCCTGGAAAAAGTCAAGAACAAACAGAAATTTGAACAGCAAAACACCTTTTTAAGAGAAAAACGGTTTGCTCAAGTCTTGTAAGAAGACTACTTAAATTTCATTACAAATAAAAATAAAGATAGGAATACATTGGTTAAGTATTCCCTGTGCCAAATACAGAAAGTCATTGCTAAACAACTCAAGGAAAAGAGAAAAAAAGTGAGAGCAAAGGAAGACTTTTTGTTTCACAAAACAGTTCTGACAAGATTTCACAGAACTGCATACTACGCATGGGAATCCCGTCAAGGTTAAACCCTCCAGTCTTGAATTGAAAAGGATGAAATATAAGAGTAGAAGAATTCTCCTTCAGTTGAGGATGACTTTTTGGTATTACATAGTTTTCCTACAGTTTTCTGTCAAGAAATACTTACCAATGCTAAAATTATACAAAGTCTTAATGTGAAGCATCACATCTGCAAACAAATTTTAGATCTAAAACATTTAAAATAGCAAAGATAAGCCTATATATTCTTAGATATTAAAATTTAACATATTTTTCTTCAGACACCAAGTAGTTTTCTAAAAATTACATTCCAAAAACATACATGTTCTTTAAAAAGAAAACACAGACATTAACATTAAAAAAATAGCATTAGTTTAACTGAAACTTGCATGAAAGAAAGTATCATATTTTAAACAGCCCATCATCACCAGTTACCTAAAACAAAACCAATCTGGATTGCTTTTTCTTTTACAGCAGAATCCGATTCTGCTATGTAGGAGCACCGTCTGCTGAAAGAATAGGCCAGTACAGAAGCAACTTTTACTCCATGGTCCATCAAAGCCTGGAAACAGTGATGAAGCAGATGTCTGAAACAAAAGAAAAGAGAATTTGATTACACATGAAGTTTTTAAAACACTGTAGTCAGTTGGCTCTTGAGTGCCATGAATTCAAATGGGTAGTGATTCGGAGGAATAACTCCGACCCTTTCTCAAACCAAAAGCAGATGAATACAAGCATAATTGTCAATCTCAAGGCTAATGGATTACAGTTGTTGAATTATCCAACACATAAAATGAGTGTACACAAAGTTCTTTACAAGAACACCCTCCAGTAGAAGAAAAACGCAAGCTACCCACTCAATATTAAAACTCAAAAACAACATTTTCAGCTAAAACTTAGAGGGGGGGAAGCCTCAAATCCACCCTTACTCTCCAAAACTCCCACAGAAATTGCAGATAAATGAGCAATGACGAACCCATTAACATCACACACACGCAAACAATGGCAGGGAGGTATGTCTAAAGACTCAAAGCTTAGTCTGGTTACAAAGAATCTGATCTAAAAAAGTCAAGTTCTGAGCATAACATCACAAATTGGAACATCTAAAGACAGGAAAACTCTTTAAACTGGGGCGATCCTATCAGCTTGATAACCCTTCACTTAGTATTTGCTACAACAGCAAGAAACAGATACTTCAACTGCCACTGATCAGGGACTGACTGTGCATTGATCAGTTGGTGGTGAGCAACTGGGGTTTTTTTTCCTATCACTTGTTTTTCCTGTTCGTGTTTTTTTTCCTCTCTTTGTTCATTTCTTTTTTTTTCTTAATTATTAAATTGCCTTCATGTCAACCCACGAGTTTTCACACTTTTACCCTTCCAATTCTCTCCCCCATCCCACCGGGTGGGGGAGTGAGTGAGCAGCCGTGTGGTGCTCAGCTGCCTCCCGGGGTTAAGAGAACTTAACCACATAGCAGTAACGAAGAAAGCACTTTGGGGCCAAGTACCACAGGTGACTTCGTACATTTACAGAGAAGTCTGATTGTTTTGGTTTTTGAGACATAGAAAGACACTTAACTTAAAAGTTCATGTTTAAACCTAGCAAGATATTAGCCCATCTAATAACCCTAAGAATAAGACCAAGAAAAATAGAGACATCTCCCAGATTCAAAACCTAGATCAAGAGGTAAGAGCTGAAATGAGAGTTAGCAATATATTAAGATACTTACCTTTTATCTAAAGCTCGTAGCACCTTTGCAAAAACTTCTAGTTCACAAAATTCACTACCCAGCTGGCATAAGCGGCCCTGTTGGTAAAGCTGAAAGAAAAATATAAGTAAATTTTAAAATTTAAGACTGATCTCTTCTGGAAAATTTAGCTTAATAGTAAAGATGACCTATGATGAAATCTATACTTCAAAGTATCGAAAGACAGCAGACTAAGAAGGAATAGTTCCACTGTCTCCACACAGGAGCACAACCTTAGTCTTTAAAAACTGAGCACACAAGTTATGAGAGCTCCTTAGGTGGTTTCAAGCTGGTTTTATCTATGAACGTATTTTCAAGTATCTACTATATCCACCTGCATCATGAAACGCTGCAGCACCTAAGCTAAAAAGCCAAGACAAAACCAAAAAAACTCCTGAAGTTAGCAAAAAATACAATTAATAGCTTCGATAACAAATGCTTCAAAAACATTTTTTAAGTGACACAGAATCTAGCATACAGCAGTGCAAATAGATATTATATTACTTATAAATATATTTAAATAAATCCCAAACCCACAAGTTCTGCAACTCACCAATACCCAGAGCTAAAGACAGGCATGAGCCCTGACCCCACCAATACCTGAGCTTGCACAAGTAATTCCTCCATAAGTAAATGGGAAAACTCAAGCGAATCTGTTCATGCATTTATTAAAAGCAATGGCTAGTTTTATGTCCAAACTGATTCGTGTCTGCAGATAAGCAAATATATCAGTTAACTTGCTCATAAAAAGCAAACCATGGAGACAGTTCTTTATGCAATGCATAGTTAAGTTGCAGAGCTTTCTGCCACATTACGCTATAAATACTATGAATTTATATAGGTACAAAAGTGACCATACAAATATATGCCTGAAAAATCCATTGCAGGCTATCAGTTCCTGAGATCTTGAAGCTCCTGAACCACAATTGACTGAAAGCAGGGAAGCACCTCAGGAAGCACCACTACACACTTGCCATAGTCACATGTACCATCTCCAGCCTCTGCTACACGCACAGTACTGGCTCACGAGGGGCTGTTGCCGTAAAACCACTTGTTATTTTAGTTAAGAAAAAAAACAACCACAACAACACACACACAAACACACTCTTTCTTTATTAAAAAAAAAAAAAAGAAATCTTTCTGTGAGGCAGTTAGTCCATGGGGAAGAAGGAGAAGCCAGAATCTGAAGTCTCACAGGCACTCCTCTCTAGAAGCTGCACGGCTCCACACAGGCCATTCAGGACCCATCCCTGTTCTCTTGGGCCATCTGTGCCATGCGACGCAGGCAACGGAAACCTACGGTTTACCAGGAGCAGAAACCAGATTGTACACACAAGCTTCATGCCATCATGAGCACGCAGGTAGAGCGCTGCTCCACTGCACTCTTACAGTTATTCAGAACACACCAATTTTTAGTCCATATGTTAGGATGTTCAAACATAGGCTGTGTCCAAGTTGGGCATATCCATACATACAGCAAGGCCCCCCGTGCTATCTCAGCAGGTTTACTGCTACGAGGAACTCTGACATGAGGAGTGCAGCTACCCTCACAATGTAAGCAAAAGTAAGGCCGAAGGCTGAGAGAACATGTTATTTAGAGATGCTCAATTACAAACACAGGTTTAATGAAAATTCTAACATTCCTCTCAGTTTTAATAATTTCTTAAAAAAACTTCTATCGATAAGCATCTTTTGTCTGGTTCACCTTTTTCTCCATGACCACTGGAAGCAGATGAATTAGTATTCAAAACAAAGCATGCGAGAACTTCTTCTCCAGACAGAAATTTAGTTTGAGTCAACTCTTCCTATAAAAGCCCATGACACTGATTCTACAGCACAGCAAGCTTGCTATTTTAGCAACATAACCTAAAAAAAAGAAAAACACTTCAAAAATACTTTGACCTAATAATGTCAATTGCCAGAAATGTTTTCCTTTTAGTCTTCTATTTTGCTGGGGGAAAATAAAAGGAAGTCTTTTCAAAAGCAGTGCAAGTTTGCATGCAAAGTTACTCCTCAGATAAAACAGTGCTGTGTCCCTGTACTTCAAAGGGATCAGAGTTTCTTCTGAAGCTATATTCCCTCTTGCAGTAAAAAAACATCCAGTCTGGTGTATTTAAAAACTACAGTCATGGTTAAGTGTTCTCATTTTCTTCAACACAGCTGTCTAACGGTAACTGCTCTAAAAAACTTAAAACATATTTTCTGCAATCAAAAAAGAGGATTAAGTCTTGCCTAGCTCTCCAGGCCCAAAACTGAGGGTGGATAGCTTATCAATAATTTATAAGAGTTTCTGGACAAAAAACTCAGAGATATACCCAAGCTATTTTGCCAAGACTTAAACCAATCAAAAACACTATCACACATTCAACATTTAAGCTTTCAACCAAGTACATTATCATTTCCCCTTACCACCTTGCAATGCTAACTAAAAATCTCAGAGATTACTCCGATACTAGTTTAACAAATACTAACTGTAGTAAGACTTTTAAAAATTAATCGATTTATGAAGTTACATAAACACATGTTGTAATATGCCCACTGTTACATGTGATTCTTAAATTCCTAATGAATAAATGCCCTGACTGGAGGGGAGGGAGGGGGAAGGTCCCAAACTAGACCCTCAATTTTGATACATCAATTATTTCAGGCATATGTAAAATTTGGCTTCCAGCCCAAAGGTCCAAGCCTGCTATCTCTGCACGTCTCTCATCCTAATTCAAAGGTAAACATTTGCACCATTCTGGCATGCTGAAAAAACCCAACCTATTTTTCACTGGTATAACCAGAAATACAGTATGCTTGGGACATCTACCACACTATTCACCCCTCCCTCGACGTACCAGCAAACATTTTTAAGGAACTAACTCAGCTTGAAGTCTCTTGAAACTGTTGTAGTTGTTACAGCAATATTTTCAAACAAAATTTAACATGGAAATAGTGAGTATACGTCAAACTGTGAAGCAATTCCAGGAGATTCAGTAACACTCATTTGGCCATTGAGAGGCAGTTGCAAGCACCGAAGAAACGGTTCTCTTGTTAAAGCTCCAGAGAGACAAAAATTCCTGACCACAAGCCTTGCTACATAACACGAAAAACAAAACAAAATAGTGATTCAAGAAAAACATGCCCTGACAAGAATGGCAGAGGTTTGGACTTCTGAAGAACTATTATTTTCTTAAGAAACAAATGTCTCTCAGACACAAACAACCTATTTGGAGCTCAACAGAGATTTATTTTTCTTTAACTATAGAAAAATTAATAAAAGCCTACAATATGACTTCCAACTTCATCAGCTGACATGACACATTAATTCTGGCACTGAAAACAGGAACCAAGGTGTAAGTTTAATACATAGGTACATTATTATGCATATGCACAATCGAACTGTTTTGCATAGCTGTGAGAAAAGTCACCATGATCCTCCTTCAGGATCTAAGGCTTAGTATTTAACTCGTAACACATCCACCTAGAGATTCAAAAGCTGCATATAGTGGTGTCCCATTAATAATATTAACTTGTAACTTATCTATTATTATATCACCATGCACATCTAATTTTATTAAAGTTCATGTTGGATTTCTCTCTCTGGATAGATTAAGCTGAGCTCTAACTGCTTCCTAGCGAAACCCTGAAAATAAAGACAAAGATATGTTAAACTGCTAGCAAAAGCAAAGCTGTAACACAAGAGAAAAAGCTATATGGTATTTGTACCACCACCACTCTGGGCTGTTTCACAACATACAAGCAAAAAGATTTTTCTAAACCTAATGAAAAAATAATAAAAATGTAGAAAAAAGTAATCACATTTTAAAGCAGCTGGAGATTAATTCTAACCAGTTGTAAAAGGACACTAGAAGAACTATAGCATATGCTATTTGACAAATATGCTTCTATTGGTCCAGTATGGAAGAGGACTGAAAAATTAATACGGGTATTTCAGTAAGAATTAAAGATACAAGGAACTCCATGGAGCTCCCCAGCATGCTTTGTAACATCTAACAATCTGATGTGGAATATTGTGCCAAATTTGGGAAGGACTGTATACTTAATCAACAAACACCAGTATTTGGGGAAAAAACGTTGGCTGTAACCACAATCTTCCTTCCCTACTTAACAAGGAAAGAAAGAGTTTCTTGAGAGTCAACAGTGCACTGAATCAATCTGCTAAAAAATGACTCCTTACAGATGGGGCAGGGGGGAACAGCCTTAGAAAATAATCAGCTCAAAATTTAGGTACATTTCATTCTTTTAAATCAATTTCAAAACCATCTACAAAGCCTCTGGACAAGCGCTAGTTCTATCGGATATTGCTTAGGGCACAAAAAAAGCAAACTTTACAGCTCTTCTTTGAAAACATACTGCCAATTACTAGGCTGATCTTTATGAACCTAAATCAAATAAATAATCACGAGAAAAAAAACAAACACCTTATTAAATAAGCCAAACTTCAGAGACAACTTTTGGTGCCTACTGCTTTCACACACAGCACACTTCCACACATCCTCCCACTCGCTCAGCTTTCTGTACTGTATCAGCAAAGTTTTTTGGTTCACATCGACACAGAGTCCAGCACAAGGGATACGAAGTCTGAGCCTTATGGTCACACGCGCATAGGATTCTCCACAGCAGTAAGTGAGGAAACCCAGTTTGCTTTGAAGTTAAATCAGTACAAAGGAAATGAAGTGGAAATAGGAATTATTGTTTTGGCAGGAGCTGAACACCTCTGTTCATGATGTGACCTCATTATCTGAATTACGATGAGTTCGAGTGTCTAGGATTCAACAAGGATACTGGAAAAAAAAATGGGGAAGCCAGAGCATATCAGGGTTATAAAACATGCCCCATAGTTAGAGGTTAAAAAACCCCAAACACAACAGAAAAAGAAAAAGCAAACTGAGTAATATGTCTTAGAAGAATGGCAAGCAAAGGCAAGAAATTTCAAACCTGTAAAGACGTAACAAGGAAAGATGGTTTGATTTCAATCTAAGTTTAGACTATAGAAATAAGGCACATGTTAAAATAAAGAGTAACAATAATGGGAAAAGACTCATGAAGCGATGATTCTCCTCCACTGTGAGGCTTTAATTTGAAAAGGTGACACAAGGATAGGATTTAATTCAAGCGATATTCAGTGAAGTCCAACTGTACATGCTACTCTGGAAGTCGAACCAGATGATCAGAGCAGTTGTACATGTGTGCACACATGCAGAAATCATGATTGTTTCCCACACAGACATTTAATTTCTGACCCCAAAAATACAGCAGCATGAATGTAATTACGTCGTTGTGAAGTCACACTTATCGCTCACAGCAGAAGTCCTACAAAGTATGACCCACTGGCTCTGGGATTTTTTGCCTCCTTCATACATTGCTTGCTTATGACCTTGTTGGTACTCCTCTGGTCAGAAAACCTCAAAACTAAAGTGGCATAGCTACACTTCGTTTCCTGGGTAGTTTATCCTCTGCACTCTCGTCAAACACCCAGGAGACAGAAGCCTTGGGACGAGCTAGTTTTATTCTAACCTTATAGAAATTATGCTTATAAACATTCTTCATCAGTAAAAACAATCTCTACTGCAATGCAGAGAATGGATGTTCTACTGCTTGTTGTGAACAGTCAGCAAATTCCTGTTTATTCATTTTGTTTGGTTCAAAGAATACCTAGATGCAATACAAGAGCTTTTATAAGCCGTGCTTGTTCTTTTTTGGATTAGCAGGATGCAGTGAGGAGACATGATATTGCAGCTACACTCATTATTATAGAAGCTGGCACTATCAAGATCTAAACTCAAAATACGGTATTTTGATTCACATCAAGGTAGGAGCACTGCAGAAGTTTTAACCTTTTGGATTTTGCCTAAAAATTTTAATGCAAAACAAGTTAGCATAGCGCAATTACTAAAGGTCCCAGGTCTGCACTAACTAAAACTGATGTCATCTCCAATTGTTCCTGTGGTTAATGATCTCATCAGAAAACATTCAAAGAACACTGGACTCAAATGATTTTTAAGAAAAATCAATGTAAAAAAAGAAAAATACACAATCCTTTCCAACAGGAAAATAAACATTGGATGAAACTCCTTGTTAGCCAATACAAGTCCAAGATCAGCTGGCTAGGGTGTAACTGCAACAAATACCTATGACAGAGAACACAACCTAATGAAGCACTATCTCTTCAAAAGCACCATGAGAACCAAAGAAATGAGTTAATTGCGCATAATAGAATATAAAGCTGAGGTATGGGGGAACAAACTGAATTCTGTATAAGACACAAACTATCTAGTCCGATGACTGTTCAGTTAAAGATCCTATTTCTGTCAACAGAAACTAGATTCTTTACATGAACTCCCTTCCTCAAAATACTATGCTCTCCCCAACAAACTAGAATAATTTGATTTTTCCTCATTTTGTGGGTGGTTTTTTTTGTTTGGTTGGTTTTTTTTTTTTTTGAGGACTTACAGTTTATTCCAGTTGTCACCTACTTTTTAATGCACAATTTTGACATTTGCAAATGCTGCCTACCTGCCAGGCATGTCCTATTTTAACTGAGATTCAGCATATTTCTTCCTTTGCCTTCTATGAACTACACAGCCTCTCTCTCTTCCCCCCCAAAAAACAAGGAGAATCTAACTACTTTTACTAGGAAACAACACAAACAGGATATACATAAACCTGGCAAAGACAAAAAGGAAACAAAATATGGTATGTTTGCACATTTATTTCCCGCCCCCCCCAATACAGGTGTTGCTTGTAACAATATTAGTTATTAAGCTCTTCAAATTACAGCTGTGATTAATAAGACATTTAAATATTTTTTAGCACCAATGTAGACTTAAAAGTTTCCAGGATATCTTTCTGCTCTGCCTCTATTTTTTCCTAACGGTTGCAAGGAAAAGTCAAATGCTGCTTGAAAAAAATCCAATAATACCCTGCTGGACCAGTACAGGTTTGTCGTTTTATTACAGTCATGATTATTTGATCTTGCCTTTTTTTAAGCTTTACTCATTGTTTGAGAATGCTACAGAAAGATAAATATGCTTAGTATCAGGAACCTGCCGGCTTCTGTCACCTTGCCATAGAACCCATTTCTTACCGCGTCCACAACAAAACATTCTGCAACTATCCCAGGTTTCATTCCTCATTGTTAACTGCAAATGCACAGGTGTGTAAGGCATGTCCTAGAAGTTAACAATTCTGGAATATGTATAATTAAAAGTAATTGGATTTGTTAAGGAATAGGAAATAAAGGCAATATATTATGACATTAGAGGCAAACACTGGATTAGAGGGTACCCTGAGGAAAAAACAAAGACCAAGACACTCTGCCAGCATTTTCCTCCCTTTTAAATAACAGCACAATGACTATCCACTGTTCTAACAGTACCATATCCTACCTATGTCTTCTTAATCAACATGAACAGGTTGGCAAACAGTGCAAGATTGGCAAATGTCAAGTGTTCATACCAATGAATATGATAAAAGAAGTTTTGTACAGCCACAGCCAATTAACATCTGTCTAGCAAAATAAAATCAATCTGATACTACATTTTATTTTTCTGCAAAATCAGTGGCAGTTTTTCGAGTATCACAAACCATGATTAACACTCGGATAACAAACCATTACTTCCAAGTTAGATGTGAAAGACTGGAAACATTTTTATTCCTTTTAAATAATCGCAGAAAGTGATTCTCTACCTTTTTTCAAGGTCTAAGCGCAAGTATATTCATGCAAATCCTCAATTACACACCACTTTTCCTTAGCTGTATTTCAAGAATAAGTACTATTCCATATGATACTAACAACTGATACCCTCTCAACACAGCAGCAACAATCATGACCAGAGTCAGCTCAAAGATTCAGAAGTCTTCCACTTTGTCTTCCTTTGAAGACTCACAGTGACTTTTGAAATTCTACTTGTGCTTTAAAGAACTTGATGGTCAGGATGGATTGAACATAGCTCACCAACCTGAAATGGTATTTAATACCCACATGGTTTTGAAAATAACTGTATTCAGAACCAAAACAGTAAAACAGGCACCATAAACATGAGAAGACTGTTCAAAGGTGTGATGCTGTCCTCATTCTAACTTAATTCAGCTATGTCATTTGTATTGCTGTAGCCATCCAAACATAGAAAACAAGAACCAGTTACAAAGTGTTGTATAGGTGCGTAGGAAAATGCAAACACTGTTCCAAAAGACTTACAATCTGGGGTAGGCTTTGAGGCACTCATCGCAGGCAGACCTCTCTGCATACAGAACACCATTTAGTAAGGGCTGAGGACTTCCTTTCAGCATCCCACCAAGGTTTACTTACATTTATGTATAACCTAATTTGAATGTGCCTATTAAAGAGATTGGGTTCTCCTACAGAGAAAAGATACAAAAAAACCCCAAGTAGTGAAAACATGAAAGACTAGCCTACCATTGGCAGCAATGGGAAAACACTCACTGCACCATGTAACCTAGTTTTATTTATTCTGTACGTGGACATCTCATAGATATGTATTTTTAAGAGGAATATAGGTGCATCTTACACATTTCAGACTATCAAAGATTGTCCTGTTGTAAAACACGGGAATAATAGGAAGAGCAACACAAATTACCATCATGAGCAAAAGTTAAACTGGCTAGTGATTAATACAACAGAAACATTATTTTGAGGACAGATACTTAGCATGTTTATTATCATCCGCCCAACAAGACGAAGTACCAAGCAGAACAAACAGATTAAAAAGTCTCTTTAGACATCAGATATACTGCTGGTTCTTTTGTCATTATGGAACAGCTCCACATGAATCTGATTCAATGCAACCACTGAAGACTGCTAATAGAAGGATAAGAAGTCAATGATCTATTAAACTCACCTACAGATGAGTTTTTAAACAACCTGGGAGTAATACAAACTTGGATATTTCTATCATTAGAAGGAAGTTTTGGTTTTATGCTTTTAAAAGCCACAGAGTACCATCCTTTCATCTGAATGAACATCAGGACAGGGAATGCCAAGAAAGTTTATTTGTCGATGGTTATACTTACTAACAGTTAAAAACAACCCCCAAAATATTCTTCCACATTGTTAGTTCCATACCTTTAGTCTTTATCTGACAATTACCATATGTTAACCACATCATTATCTGTGAGCACGCTCATATGCGATAGAGAGGGGTTTCCATATTTCTCAACACATAAGGCAGACAAGTAACAGCTAGTATACAGAAAATGTACATGCCTGTTTCAACGCCGCAGAAACAATTTCCGTGTCTCTAGCAAAGACCAGCCTGCCTTATAAATACTATTACTCTCTATGTATGTGATGGGCTCCTACTCCCGATTCATAAAGTTTCATCTAAAGAATTACTTCATTTAGTACATCCTAGATTTTTAGAAATTTACTAGCAGAGGAAAAAAGGCTTATCCCCCATCTTAGGTTTTTTTCGATGGTGTTTCTCCCTCCATGAATGCTCATTTCCATCCGTTCCTGTGCATGGATGAAATGCTTATTTAGTGGACAATAGAAATTAATGGACCATCTCAGCGTACCTTTTACTTTAACTCTGGGTATTTTAGAAGCAGATGAATGAGAAGCAGCCCTTTCATGAAAGAGTGATTTAAGGCTAATAAACTGTATCATTAAATAAGTCTCAATTCTTTTCATCTGGTTCCTACCAAATCATTAAAGAATGTACAAGACCATAGCAAACTCCCCTCCTTCTACCACTGACATCATTTTCTCCAATACATTAAAATAAATTAAAAAAAAAAAGGGGGGGGGGGGGGGAAATACATCCCACCACAGACAGCTTGGTCTCATTCTGCCCCTACCCGTTCTCCAGCTCCAAAGGCTGGGAGACATCTTCCTCCGCCTCGGGGCCTCACCCGGCGGCCCCCAAGGACAGGCCCCCTTCTCCGTATCCTCCGCAACGGGGCTCCCCCGGGCGCCCTCCCCGCGGGCCCCGGGCCTTTCCCGTGGCCAGGCGCCCACGAGCGGAGCGGGGGGGAAGCCGCAGGCCCCCGGCCCTGCCCAAGCCTTTCCCCCCCACACACCCCCGCCCGGCGGCTCCTCCAGCCGCAGCCCAGGCAGCCCCACACAGGCCCTCGCTCCCCCAGCCCGTCCTTCGGGCCCTACTCCGCACCGGCGGCCCAAGCGGCCCTGCACCCCCGAGCCCCCCGGGGAGAGGCCGGGAGCGGACCCTTCCCTTCCTCCTCCTCCCCCGGCCCGCTTCTCCTTCCACCTCCCCCAGGCCCGGCCGGGCCCGGCCTCGCTCGGCTCCCCCCCGCCGCCTCCCCCCGTACCTTGTAGTACACGTCGAACTGGATGTTCTCGGGCAGCGAGCGGATGTCCCGGCGCCGGGCCCGCCCGTAACTATCCACCACAGCCGAGATCGCCGTGTTATAGAGCGTCTCGGGCACCCACTCCAGCTCCACCGCCGCCATCTTGGGTGTGCGGAGCCGCCTTCCCCCCACCCACCTCCCCCCCTCCTGCCTGCCCGGCCCGCTCCACCTCCCGCGCCTCACGCCCCGGGGCTCACGCCGGCCTGCCCCGGGAGGGAGAGGCGGCAGTGGCAGGAGCACGGGGCTTGTGTGGATGACGGGGTGGAAGAAGGGAGGGAAGGGGAAGGGAGTCATCCGCCTGCGCGGAGGCGCGAGAGAGCGCGCGGTGGGACGGCGGGGAAAACCCAGGGTAGCAGAGTCGTGGGGCTGCGGGGTTATATCGAGGGGGTGAGAGGAAATATGGGGCAGGAGGGTGTGGGGGCGAGGGGAACCTCTGCTGGCGGTAACGGGGAGGGAGAAGCGAGGTGTTGTGGCAGGGTAGGGCTGTGACATGCGGCGGGACGGTGGCCCGGCCTTCAGGTGACCGCCATGGCCGGGCACAGCCTTCCCCACGGCCGACATGGCCCTTGGGGCTGCCAGCCCTTAGGGTTCGGTGGCTCCGGGGCTTTATTTGCACGGGAGGAGCAGGCTGAGCACCCCCAGCAGCTGGCCTCAAGGGGGACCTTGAGCAACCCCCCACAACACACTGAGCTCCAGGGCCTGTCTACCCCTAGATCTCTCTTACGAGTGAAAATGTAGGTATTTACAGCTTCACCTGTGGTAACATACTGCTAATATTGGGCCTTCTATGGCTTTCAGGTGTGTTGGCAGCTCAAGGTGAGCATTATTTGGGACCCTGGCATTTGAGAGGGTTTGCTAAGGTACCTGAAGTGCACCTGCCTTGTCTGGTGTTCCTCCTCGGCTGCCATGTGGTAAAAACACCCTTTTCCCTGCGTAAATTAACCCCGTGACCCCTCGTGGAAATGGCACTGTATTTTGTCAATATCTCATTATCTTTATCAAGCTGTTTGAGGCATGTTTTTCTTCCTAATTTGCTTTCCATGTGGGGCTTGCACACACCACTAAGAACATATTGGATAGTTCTTGGACACAGATGGTAGATTTTTAGGCAGAGGCAATTAAGATCATTTGGACTAAAACAGTGTGTAGCCAGTGATTTAGCCACCCCAGTGCCACGCAGGCAGGGACTCTGAGATTACTACTTGGTGTAGATTTTGATATAACACTAAGTTAGTATCACTCAAGTTTGACTGCTCTAGCATGGTCTTGAACAAAACTTTTATTCAGAGTTAAATATTCTGCATTTTTCAAACTTTTTGTCATACCATGGATAGAAAAAACCCAAACCCTAGATGCACAAAGTATACTAGGCAATATTTCTCCTTCTGTCAAGTCTTATTTTGGTTTTCTTAGCTAATGTAGGACTGCTACTGTGACTTATTTGCTCTTTTTTATTTTAAAAATTATAGGAGGCAGAGCTTCTGCTGCTTCACTTTGGGGATTGTTTTTAATAATCCTAAATTGTTGCTATTCCTTTCTCCTCCAGTTTTGTGAGAAGACATTATTCTTTGTCCTTTACTTGCAGAAACAAATGTTATAGGGTGGGAAGAAAGGAATGTGACATAAACAGACCATGGAAGATTGCTTTGTCCTCTTTTTCCTTTTGCTTTTGCCTATTGGTGGCTTCAGTGGTTTTTTTATTATTATTTTCTGAGGCCATGTGGATTTTTTTCAGTTGAGGAAAGACAGCTGGTTTCTATTGGCAATTAGCCCCCCAAGAGGCAGAGGCTATTTACCTCAGTTACTTTCTGGAGAGCTAGTTTGGAAAGGTTAGAGTTGGAAGCCTATTAGGAGGGGACAGATAAGGCAGTTTTCCAGTGTGTGAAGGAAAAAGTGTTCGTGATACATAGAAAATGGTAATTCTTGAGCTTATAGTGTTCTTTATTTTGTTTTAAAAGAAAGTACCTAATAAGATTTCTGAAAATAATGGCTAAGGTAAATATACTTTTCAAGACAGCGCTGTAGCAATGGACTTTATCTTCTTGATAAGTTACTATGTCTTGAAAAATTAGCTAGGCTAGGCCTTTTACTGTTTTGTAATTTTCTGTAGGCAAAGCTATAGCATGTGTATTCAGGGAGAGGAAATAAACATATCTATGAAAAAAAGACATATAAACCCTCACTGGAGTATATTATGTTATGTGTTTGGTCTGTAATTAATTTTGGTAGCGCCTGAGGAATAATCTTTATGGCAAACGTGTTTTAATCTCTAGGTAGAAATAAAATTTAGATGTATTAGTATTTGTTATTTATTGGTACTGTATGGCTTGATATATTTATGTATTGAACAACTTGGTGATCTATTGTAGATACATATTTTGATCTTGAAGGCATTATTAGAGAGCTGATGGAGAACTTGATTCAGTGTATGCATGTTTAATGTTGAGATAGTAGGTAACCATTCGAAGTAACATAGTTAATAGCAAAACAGATTTACAAAAGTCTGTTTTGTTAAGTAATTGGTTAGTACTCCAAATACCATTAAACTGAAGAGGTATCCTGTTTGTTGAATGGATTTTTTTTTTTCCTTAAGCTGTATTAGGAACTTATTAGCAAGATGGCTCCCTTCAATGATAGGCTTTTCACATCTGTAAATTATTTTAATGCAGTTACTCATTAATAGTTACAGATGTTAGAAAATCTTTCTGACTCAAGTACTTGTTGGCAGAGGTTCTGATGGATATTGTTATCTTTGTTGGTATCTTTCTCTCTTCTTTTGTCTTTTTTATATAGGGAAACATTTAAAGGACACTTACAAATACCGCCTGTGTCTGAAAGCAAAGTGGTAATGTATGTTGCTTAGGCAAAAGCATTCAGTCAGTCTGTCTTCTGTAATCTTAGCTTTTGAAGATGCATCTGGGAATCTGAACAACTCACATGTAAAGCGTATGGAGTGCAATGGCTCTGTACATCTGTGTATCATTGTAGTGGATGGGAACGCAGACGACTAATAATGGGTAAATGTATGAAGAAAATCTAATCATAGTCTTCTATTATGAAAGCTGCCCCTAGAGATCAAACAACCTCTTGGTTGTCAAAATTCCCCCTGTTGAAGAAGTTCATACAGAAGAGATTTTACATCTGCAAAGAAAGATCGTTGTGTAATTTCAGTAGAATGTGGTTGGAGCCTGATGTTCTGCACCACAAAAAAAACCTCCTCAAAACCCTTAAACAAATAAAACAAACAAACCAGAAATAGGTACCAAGTTACTATTTCTGAGCAAGAGTGGATTGCTGAAGTTCACCTCTGCTAGAGGAGGTTGTTCACATAAGCATTTCCAAACCTGTCTCTGAAACTGTGGTTTTCATGACTAACAGGTAAATTTGATCTGTAAATTACTGCAGAAGGTAGCAGTGTTGTCTTTGTCTCACAATTTTTGACTTTGGCTGAGCTACCAACTGAAAAGGTTTGGGTTTTTTTTTGTGTGCGCGTTTTTTTCAGGTGTGTGCACAGATTTATATTTCAGCCAAATTAGGAGCTGTACGTTTGTTAGATCTTGCACAAGAAGCAGCAGGATTGCCTCTTTTACCACTGCATTTTTGTCACTGGTGTATTCTTAGGTCACGTTAAGTCAACTGCAGTTTCACCTGACTAATTTTTAACTGAAATTAATGAGAAAGCATTCGCATAATGAGCATTTTTGGTGGCTAGATATAGATGCTGATTTTTGTCAGAAAGGTGGTGATTAGCGTTTGAGAGTCCTTTCATTGACCCAGTGAGGAGCTGAGATGGGATGTCTGCAGATGCTCTGCCTTTTATATGCCTATCTCAAATAATTTTGTAAGTGTGGTGTAATAGCATAACTACTGCAATTATTATATTGTTTCTGAGTCAAATAAGTAAGCAGTGCTATATAGTTTGAGATGTATAGGGGAAAAGTACTAAAATACTGTGTCTGGTCTGCAGGAATATAGTTCTAGAAAGCCTGGATGAAACCCATCAAATCTGTTTCATATGCCGCCAGTGCAAGACTGTTGTTTGCATGTTTTCATTAAAGGTAAGGTACTTGTCAAAGAGCAAAAATGTGTTTGTGAAACTGATGTGTTAACACAGATGAAGTTCAGTGTGAATGTAGTGGAAGATTCAAGCTAACTCATCAATAGAAAATGTAGATTTGGATCATAATCGAGCATAGTTTAGGCTTTTCAGATTAGACCAGCAGTTCTCATTTTGTCGTAATTTAAATGTGAGCTTGTATATGTGAACAGCTTTATTTTTTAATTACTATAGCTGGACATACTTAGTGGAAAAAGAGGTTCTAAGACAACAATAAAAAACCTGCTGAATTTTCCTGCAATGTGCTTATTTTGAAGTGGGAAGGAAGTGAGCTGACATGGATAACATATGAACCTACTATATCTCCTTGATGTGGATATTAAAGGGACCTTGAAAATAGTTTATGGGGAAGTTGTTGGAGGCTTCTAATTTTAAATTCTTAACAGGAAATCATTAAACTGTAGAGGAGCCAACATAACAGACTGTTGCTCTAAAACAAGAGCTAAATGCAGAGCATTCACATGAACTTGTCAGATCTCTTTTTAATGCTGGTATTTTTTTCCTTTCATGTTTACTGCAACCCAGATAAATACACTTTCATTTTTGTATTTTTCATATATGGCAGTTCAGCAGTCGCATTCTGGATGAAATGTTAAAGCAATGCCGTAATGGTCATACCTTAGAGAATATGAAGAAACAGGTTATGCTCCATCAGACCCAGAGGGTGTTAACTCCTTGCATGGTCAGGTCCTGCAGTCCTTCACTGGCTAGGGGAAAACCTTTAAAAATGTGGATATTGTTCAGTTTTATTTTCTTCTTTTATGTGAGTTTCCCATGCTTTATCTGGGACTATTGCCGAGATGACTGACACATTTCACATAGGCTATGCAAGAGCCATAAGAGGTACAACAACCTTTGGTCACTATCAGCTTGACTTGTTGAAGCTTACTTAGGGGCTGGAGGAAGGAGAAAGATTACGATGTGGCTGAAAGCACGAAGACATGAAGGTTAGTCACCAAAGTCAGCTGAGGTGGTTTACAAGTGAAGAAGGCTTTAAGAATGTAGGTTTGCCAAAGCCAGATGGGCAGTGCTGCTTTCTGCTGTTCTGTGATTAATAAGTTTGTGCCGAGGTTATGAGCTTTTTAGGTATCTCAGCTATTGATAATTTTGTATTTTTCATCTGTCAGACAAAATTAGTCATGGTTTTTACAAAATATAACTTTGTGTAACTTTATTTAAAGTGTGCTACTAGAAAAGAGAGGGCAGGATGCTGGCCACCCAGCACAAGCTTGTGATGTGGAATTAAGATGAATGTACCTGTCTCACTTCTTTTTATTGTCTGATGCAGCTGGGGGAAAGGAGCACTGCTGAGAAAAATGTTAGCATCTGTGTGAGCCTTCTTCCCTGCCACTCCTGCTGAGAAGGTAGACTTGTTTATTCACTTGGTTGAGTGTAGACCCATAAAATGTTTAATTCCAGATTCACAGGAGGTGTGGTTTGAGGAGCAATGTAGTGCATTGGTGCACAAGGCTTTCTTCTGTCTCTCTGCTACAATGTACCTCTGCTTTCGGCAGTATTTGAGCTCCAGGCAGGTGACCTTGTGCATCTTGTTCCCCTTTGTACATTTCTTCTTTTTGCTTTTCAGTCTCTGAGCCTGTGGACAGGTAATCCTCAAAGATACCCTAGTGAAATCGCTGATGGTTATATCTAACAGACTGCATGATGCGTTAGCAAACATTAGAAAGTAATTCATGGAAGTCCTGTCACTTTTCTTCTGATGTCAGCTAACCTAACAGATTCATCTGGGTTTAAACTACAGCTGCTTAATCTATTTTGGCTAAAGATGGGGTCATTCTGTTTTCAAAATGTACCTAATTTAATTTAGCTTAAGCCTATTTGAGAAATTTTTTTAAACTACAGTTAAAAGAAAAACTAAAAATGTTTCATCCACAAAAGAAATTGTAGCCTTTAATTTTGAGAAGTGATTCAAATTAGTTGAACCAGACCAAGCAGTAATAATGCCTGTATGGCCTTTCTGAAATTGATTTATTTCAATAACTGTTAGCCAAAATGAGAATAAGCTATCATCAAGGTCAAGTAAATACCTGATTGTATTTGGTTTAGAAACATTTTACATTAAATGATTGTAACTCTTCTTATATAAAGAAAGCTTTTCATTTTGATGAGCCATTTAACCTAACCTCTGTGCCTGAAATAGCTGGGGGACCATGGGCAGTTTCTGCTTAGAGTTTTGTTCCTTTAAGTATAAAAACAAGAAAAGCACTCCCCACTTTTACATATGAGCGAGAGGTACATGAAGAATGCTAAATTCCCCTTCAGTTATTACCTATTACTTAGGTCCTGGAGAGTGGAATCTGCAGTGGTACTCTCTATCAAACTTCATATTTGTTAAGTTTTTCTCCCTGCGTCTTCAACTTTTATATACATGTTCCTGTTTCTGAAAGTGTCTGGTTTAGTTGAATTGAAGTTTCTTGTGAGCTAAAGAACGTAAGGAGAAAATTAGGAAATATGGTTTTAGTTGCTGGAGGATCTGCTGGTTGTGTGCCCAGTAAATCTTGAAGCACTTTTGTTTTCCAACGGCGGTTTTGGGAATGTAGTTGTTGCATGCAGAAACATCTTTAATGTATTGTAATTTGATTAAATTTGTGAGTGTAGGTATGATTTATATATGGTGCTGTTGTCTTGATTGTGAAAGTTGTTATTGACAGAAATGAGGCACTTTGTTCCACTTGAAAATTTGGAAGTGATACTTGGATATAAAAAGGAGACAGAAACACCTTGGAGTTTGAACAGGAATTTCTTCCATCGTAACTCTTCCCCCCCCCCCCCCCCCCGCTTTATTTCCTTAACTTCTTTACAAATATCAGACTGCCTAGACTATGTTTACGTAAAGCATAGGGAGGGCTGGGAGTCAATCAGTTTGGTTCTGTTCCTGAAGTAGTCTATGACTTTCCATTCCAAATTGTTTAAGAAAGTATTACCTATATTGAATAGTACTAATCCTTATGTAACAGCATTTCTGGCTACATTTATTCAGCTATGAAATAGGGAAATTGTACTGTTTGGAAGTGATAGACTTTAGTTGTCCCTGTGATGACATAGATCTGACAATATTATTTTGTCATTTTTTTGTCAATAGTTTCAAGTCAGTTTCCTTATTTTCTGGCTACTTTGCATTAAAAAGTAATGGAAAATAATCTATTCACCCCCTTTTATGTGCAGTGCTGTGGATGGCAGTGGATCTGCTGCAGGCCTAGTGATTGACATGCTGTGCTTTGTATGTAAATTAAAAGGGAAATCGGGATATGTTGTGGAGTTTTGGATTGTGTAAAGCTCAAATTACTCTTTGTCTCCTTAAGAGTACATGTTTCATCGTATACATGGCAAATGTATTTGTATAAAATACTCTGTTATGAAAGTTAATTTTTAAAAGTTAATTTTTAGTTAAAGTTAATTTTTAAAGCAGGATTTCTCAATTCTGTGTCTGGCTGATGATTGATCTGATGGTATAAACACCTGTAAAATAGGAAGGGATAGTTATCTTATTGGATTACTGTGGATTAATTCACTAATGTTTGTAACAGGTTTTCAAATCCCTAGGTGCTCTAGAAAGTCAAAGCTTTGTTGATACATTTTTTATTTTTTAAATACTGTTGACTTTAATGTGGTTAATAGAAGGAAATCTAAAGTACTTGCGCTACTTAAGCCAAACAATTATATCCATTTTACTGATGGTGGAAGTATTTTTGCAAAATTCAGTAATGGTTTTAGCTGTTTTAAGCTTGTAGCGGGAAGGGGCCTGGGGAGTTGAAAGTGGTAGTAGATAGCAAATAAAGCAATGTCTAGAATTTCAGCTATAAAAACGAAATGCACAAAACCCTCCGGTGTGCAGGGAACGTCTTAAATACCCATAAGCGTAAACAGTGTATCAGCATGCCCCGCGGGATGCGTCATTCCAGGGAAATCTCCGGTGGGAATCCTTATTGTGCGAGCGGGAAAGCAGGGATTTCAGGCCAAGGAGCAGGGAAAGACTGGAGGGACGCGCTGGGATCCCTGCAGCAACGTGGGGAGTCCCGTGCTTCGAGGTGGGGGCGGGGGCCGCCCTGTCGTGGGGGCCGCCCTGTCGTGGGGGCCGCCCTGTCGTGGGGGCCGCCCTGTCGTGGGGGCCGCCCTGTCGTGGGGGCCGCCCTGTCGTGGGGGCCGCCCTGTCGTGGAAGCACACGCTCCCCCCCCCCGCCCCAGCTCGGCCCCTGCGGCGGGAGTTGCCTGCGTGCCCGCCGGCCGGCGGCAGGGGGCGCCGTGGTGGCCGCGGCCGCGCCCGGCCGCCCCTTCCGCCGCGGCGGGGGGCCTGGCGAGGCGGCGGGCGAGGGCGCGGCAGGGGGCGCTGCGGCGCGGAAGGCGGCGCGCCCGCCGTTCCGGCGGGGATTGTTGGGGGCGGGCGGCGCGGACATGCCCGAGCGGCGCCGCCGCCGACATCAACAATAGTCCGCGGCGGCGGGCGGGGAGCCATCGCGGGCGGGGAGCGGCGGGCGCCGCCGCGCTGAGCCTCCCCCCCTCCATGGAGGGGCTGTACTCGCTGGGGGTGAGCGTGTACTCCGACCAGGGCGGCAGGAAATACATGGAGGACGTGACCCAGATCGTGGTGGAGCCCGAGCCGCCGGCCGAGGCGGAGCGCGGCCCCCCGCACAAAGGCGGAGCGGCGCCCGGAGGCCCGCGCGTCGCCGAGCCCCTCGCCGAGAGCGGCCGGCGGAGGGGAGGCAGCCCGCGGGCGCCGGAGGAGGCAGCGCTGCCGGCCGGCCTCAGCTCCGGCCGGCGCCCGCGCCGCTCCGTGGCCTTCTTCGCCGTGTGCGACGGGCACGGCGGTCGGGAGGCGGCCCAGTTCGCCCGGGAGAACCTGTGGGGCTTCATCAAGAAGCAGAAGGGCTTCGGCTCGGCGGAGCCGGCCGAGGTGTGCGCGGCCCTGCGCAAGGGCTTCATCGCTTGCCACCGGGCCATGTGGAAGAAGCTGCGTAAGTTAGGGGCGATTGGCGCCTTCCAGCCGGGCCCCCGTCCCCTCTCGCCTCGGTCGCCGCCGGGGGAGCAGGTAACGCTGCCGGTCCGCGGCCTTTCCGCCCAGCCGCCGCGCCTGGCTGTGCCTCTCCCTTGGGTTCCTCTTCTCCTTTCTGCAGGGCCCTGCAGTGAGGACTAAGGGGACAGCAAATCCCCCTGCCCACCTACTTACCCCCGACGCCACCCCCAGACGCCGGTCTCTCCCTTTGCCCGCATGCCGGTATCGCCTGAGCGTGGGACGTCCCGCTTTTAGCCGCCTTTTTCTGCCCCCGCCCGCCCCCCCCCGCACTATTGTGAGTTGCGTGCTTGAAAGCCTCCCTCCATCTCTGCTTAGGAGCAGGGCACCCGCGCTGCTGGTAGCATCGCTACCATCTGTGCTCAGGGACTAGGGATGTGATTTGAGATGTTGAATCAAGTAATTCGGTGAAACAAGAAAAACTGGAGGCCGAACTGTGGGAGAAAGGATAGAATCAGAGAGTGAGGACACATCGTAGGACGGTTGTGCTGTGTAGCTGAAGGTGGTGTGATTATAGAGCTGCAGTTTGTTTTCAGGGTGTTACAAGTCCGATGTCCAAATTCGATTTAGTGGGAGGTCTTAATCTTTTTGCCTTGGGGAATTGCATGGAACGCCCCCTTAGATTTCCCTTGTCCAGAATATCATGAAAAAGAAGTAATTTTAGCATCCTTAAATGGACTGGGACAGTGTTTTTTCCCTAACTGTGCCTCGATTCCGTTTCTATTGAGTCCCGATGTAAGGATTCGAAATGTTATTTCATAAAGGGTAATTGTTCACTCGTTTTATCGTTTGAGCACTAGGGAATATGCAGAGTACCTGCCGAAACAGAAAACACACTTCATATCCTGAAGATTATATAAATTGGTTGCTTAACCGCAGTAGGATAGAAGTTGGGGTCCTAAATAGGTAAGGGTAAAGGAGAGGAGAGTGACAAGACGGGTGACAGTAATCACTCTTGTACTGTTCCTTCTCCCTGAGATCTAGTGAGACTGCGGAACTGAGTTTCTGAAAGGGATTTTTTTTTTTTTCTTGGTAAAGTGAAGGTTATGGCTTAGAGTATGGTTGTTGTTTAATGTGTAGAGTGTGTGTGTCATGTGTATGCATTTATGTATTCAAAAGCCCCAGAAAGAGAAAATACAAGAACAGTGAAGAGCATATGAAGACAGGCAGGCGGGGGGGAACACAGTAAAATTGGATCAAAAACATAGACAGCGATACTGACAGTTGGGCTTGGGAGGCAAACATAAAAAGCAAGAATTGCACTTAGAGCGCGGTGGAGTTTCAGTGAAGCGATTCATTGGGGGGATTATAGTGTCAAAACAGTTTCATTTTCTTTTTCCTTTTTCTTGAATAGCAAAATAGAGAAGTGCAAACGTCAGGTACTTGACAAGATAAAGGGGAAGGAATGGCAAGGTTGGGGGCACACTGGTACTGAGCAGAAAGGAAAGGGTGTGAATTTTAGAAGCACCAGAACTTGACTACAACCTTGATGCTGAGAAAGAGTGGTGAGTGGCACACGACCTCCTGGGCTGCAGACTTGCAGGATAAGGAGAAAGATGTTTGAATGGGGGAAGATGGTATGGGGCAGAAAGATAAAGGAGTTTAGTTGTCTAGTTGTAGTATCCCTATCTGTTATTTATCTCTGTAACTGTGTGTGACTACAAAATGGAGAGAGGTGGAGTGAAGTGACAGAATGCAGGAAATGCTATTTTCGTAATGAGTGTTTAGCAAATAGTACTTTGGTTGTGGAACCAATTTAAGTTGTTGTGGGAAACAATATAGCTCTGACTGTGAGCATTTGATGACAGTTTTAGGTAGGCTATATAGTAAACTTCTATGTAGCATGTTTGGTCTTACTGATTCCTGCTGCATGTGCATAACAGCTAGAGTTTTATGGGACAAAAGCTTTACTGTATCTAGTTTATAACTTCTCATGCTATGTTATAGAATTCCAGTGCAAATTTTATTTAGAGTGAATAATTTTGCATATCATCATAATGTAGACCAGATCTTTAACTGTGTATTGGTGACACTGAACACGAAAGGGAGACTGGGTGTTTTGGTATCTCAAAATGGGGGCGGGAGGATGGTTTGGATTTTTGGTGTAAAGGGTGGGGTCTTTATTGCTTCCAGTTGATGGCCATTGGAAGAGAAGCTTGTACTCAGCTGCTCTGTTAGTTTTCAGAAGCTGTGGGGTCATCCCAGTGGCCATCTCCTGTGATAGACAGGAAACATACTGATGATGAGAGTACCAGAAAAATTAAAACAGAAAAATACCCCTTTGTCATTGCTGATAATTTGGGGGTTAATTATACAGTAATAAAATTATCTGTATGCTAAAGAGCTTCCAGAGTAAAAGTTCTTACATGAAGCCTCTTTCTACAACTGGCAGTGGTAGGAAAGGTGTGTACAAGAAGCATACTCAGGAGGTTCCAGATCTTGATGTAACTTTACTGAGGATTGCATAGGTTTATGTTTCTGTGGTAATTCATTATTTGTATAGCCAAGAGCTTGTTTTTAAATGTTTGTATTTGGCTTGATGCTATTAAAAACATTTTTGAGCATTATTAATTACAATTTAGAAAGAGCTGCATACTTCTGCTTTGGTTAGAACTTACCATTAAATTTAATTGAAGCAATAAAAGTCAATATTTTCATCTCTAGTGTAATAACAAATTTTTTTTGTAATTTTCACTGCAGTCATAATTTCAGGATTATTTTTAGAAACGTTTAAGAGTTTATGTATTCTTACCTGAAAGGAACCTAGACCACTTGAGGAAATGCAGATTTTCAGGATAACGTATCATTTTTAGGGTCTGTTGCTGTATTAAAAGTTCATATAGCATTTATTTTTTGAAAGTTTTAATAAGAGTTTTAGAATCAAACTAATTTGAAATAATATATTGTAGTTTGAATTAATGTATATAAAAACAGTGAAGTAAAACCAAAATATATTCTTTAGCCATTTTTGATTCCCAGAGTAACTCTGAATCATTCTCAAAAATAAATAGGAACAGAACTTTCAGAAATGCCTTTTGAAGGAGTCTGGGTGTTTCAGATCACACTCCAGCCATTGTAAGAGAATTTGCTTTTTAGACTGTGGCAGAGTATATTTTTTTTTGTCTGTTACAGATGTGGTATCCAGGTGTAGGATCCATATTTTCAGGTAACAGATCTACTGTTTGGGATGGGTTGTTTGTTTTAAACAAATTCCTACCCCTCTCTCCAGTCCCTCCATCAGAAAAAGGGTGAAAAAAGTAAGAAGTAATAGCAAGTTGGGTATAAACAACTTGCAGTCCTGGAATGCTCCATGGATTTGAGTCTTGAAACTGTCTACTGTTGTAAGGAACAAACTAGGTTGTAAATATGATGGCTTCAGATAGCTTGAACACATAACGTGCTTTTTTTTCTCTTTTTTTTTTTTTGTTGTTGTTCTTGGAAGAGTGGGAAGTGCATCTGTTAAACTGGAAAATATGGTATTTTGTGGGCAGGTATTGTGAGCGTCTGTAACAGGCAATGTTGTTAGTACCCTGCTAGACACAGATGTGGGTTTACCACCTACTCTCCGTTTGCATCAGCTGGGTCAGTGTGCCCTGCACTGTTTCATAAATGATGTGATTTTCAGATCAAAAGTCTCCTAGCTGTAGTGGAGTTGTGTCTGTCCTGGGATGTATCGATGTTCCTAGTACGTAGCTTAATAATTGATGGCAATAGATACAAAATTAGGGATACAGGCCCACAAGGAACCTTTGACTAACTTTGTTTTCCCTGAGAGCTACCTAGAGATATTTCTCTGTTGCTGAAGTTGAAGTGGTATGTCATCCATGGACATTTCAGGTATATATTTGAAGCGTGAATTTTGTTTTGAGAGCTTTGTTGTAAGTTCAGGATTTCCTGAACTGTCAACTTGTTGCGGTATGAAAAATGGTCAGTTTGTTCTGTACTTACTGAAGGTCCAAACTCAAAAGTGGATGGCATTTAATATTGTTGCTTTGAAGGGATGTTACTAATGCCAGTTCTGCGCTTAAGAAAAAACTTGTGTTTCTGTTGGAGCTGGTTTGGCCAGGTAAGGCAAGAAGTGTTATGTGTGTATTTAAATAGGTATGGCAGCTGGAGCTGATGTTTCTACCAAATGAAGAGTTTAATGCGCTGTTATTCTTAACTGCTAATTAGTATATATTCTCAGTTAATTTGTTGGAGACAATGCCTTTTGATCATACGTGATCACTTGAACTATTGCAGTATCTTATAAAAGAAATATAGGCTTTTTTTCTTTAAGTCAAAATAATATTTTTTATTGTAACTAAATACAAGACAGAGCAAGGTAACAAGAATAGGCTTTAAAAATAGCATTTGGTGAGTTTTGCTGGGCCATGGTAGTATGTAGGAAAAGAATTCAGCAAGTAAGAAAACTTTCTTGATGATAATGTCCTGTGTATATGTTTGTTTTTAATGGTTCCATATAGTTTGCACTAAAGCATTTATGGTTTTTTTTTCAAATGAACAAAGGGAAAGAAAAGATGCAACCAAGTCAGATTTCGTGAAGCAAAACACTTTATACTTCCTGTCCTAGGCAGCGGGTGACAATTTCAATTTGCTTGCTGATATGCCAGCTACAAAACCAGTTGAGTTTACAAACTCAAAGTTTCAAAGCTGAGCAAAGGGTAGTGCTTTTCAAGTAGAGGGAAAAATTGTTTTGGAAAGATGTCCTATTGCTTAAGTTACAAGACTGATAAAAACATGCTCCTGATATGTGGAGGAGTAAGTGACTTCGATTTTAATACCTGAGCTCAGAAGAAAACTGGGGAGTTCTGACACTTTTGTTAATTTCTGATGAGACACAGTCTCTAAAGAAAGGAGTATGCTATGCTATATATAATACTTATCTCTAAACAGGAGCAAGGCATAAACTAAAATCCCTTGCTGCAGGCAGATCTAATTTCTGATTCTGTTGGAGCTTAAAATCTGAGGCTGCTGTATCATTCTTTTTGTCCTAAGTGGGTGATTTCACTCTCCGTGCTCTTTGTTCCCATAAAGACTGATTTGACTCTCTAATGTATCTTACTGCTATTGAGGAGTGGTTACACTGACAGAAACTCATTAGTTGCAGCTTGTTTTCTGTTAAGTGCGTGGTTGAAGTCCTCATTACCACTTGGCTTCCCCCCTCATTTGCTTTCCATTTGGAATGCGTTAGATTTAATACCCACAGTTAAAATTACCAGACAAAGAACTTCCAATAAGCTGATTAAATGTTTGTTTTCTTGAAATAAAGCTACTCCTAGGGAGAAAAGTGTATTTTAGTATATAGAACACAAAGCTAGAACTCTGTGTTAGAACTTAAATGTTTAAATTATGCTGGACATCTTGGTAGCTAACAATGAGGAAACGCAGCTTTTATCATCAGACTGTCTATATAATTCTGTTTTTCCTTCGGCACGTATTCCATGTATTCTCTTTCTCGCCTTGGGCATCTGAACATGGTGCAGTGGCACTAGAACTTAAAAAGTGCCTAATCTTTTGCTTCTGCATAAAACTTTTGAAGTTTAAAATATCTGTTTACGCAGAGGGGAAGGCCTAATTGTGTTTTGATTTTTTTCTTGTGTGTTTGTTGTGCCATAGGAAAATAAATAATATTGTACTTTGGCAGTCTGGCTTGGGTTATTTCCTGCAAACAGAATGTGTATCACAGTGGAATTTTTATGTTGTACTGTGTGAGCGTGACTTGTGAAGTGCAGAAGATAGAATGTGACAAGGAGATGAGTCTCCCTTCTGAGTTTGTCTGAAGACATGAGTGGGTGCAGTGAAGAAGAAACATGAGGTTGCTGTTGACAGTTGAAATCAACCCATAACTGGGAACTTGAGTTCTGTTTCCTGAGGGTGCCAAAGTAGGGAGGAGAACTGGTATGGCTAATCCTTCTTAATTGGGATGTTGTCTCAATCATTTTGTGGAGTTTTGGAAGAAGATGAACTTAGGTGTGCAGACACAAAAATAGACAAGAAAAGAAAAGGCACGAAAGAAAAACTTGGATTGGACATAAATGGGGAAAGTAGTGTAATAGCAAATTAACATTGGTGTTTTGAGGGCAAAGCTGTTGAGAAAGATGATTTCCCTAACCATGCATAGTTCATGCTAGTTATAGGGAATATATTGTTCTGAATTCAACGGATATCTTCTGCGGAAGCTTCGATGTTGGGTCATGGATAGCATACTTAAATAGTCTGCATTATTCAGTCCTCCAAAAGGAAATGTGAATAAAACCGTGGCGCTGTTGTTCACCTTAAAATGTTGTTCAGCAATTAAAAGTGAAGTAGCGTTTTCTTTCCTTCCGAAGGGATCAGGAATGTCCAGACAACCTGATTGCCCATCAGATGTCCAGAAAAAATGACCTAATTTATAACATTTCTACCTCTTCAGACAGGGAAGTGAACAGTAGATCTTAAAGAAGCGCTCGATCGATCCTGTTCAACACTCAAGGAGCGCATCTTCCCCCATATTCTTCTAGTGAGGCTTGGAATATTAAACCAGAGGAGACAGTTTCTTGAATCCTGTCTTGGTGCTTGGATACTGGCTTTATGTATGTGTGTCAATTTAAGCTGTAGCTAGGGGAGTGATGTTATGAAAGCACAGGGCACCTGAGGGCACTGGTTTGCCTGGCGACGCTATAGTTAAGCATGCACTATATTGTAACATTATGCAAGCCTCTGTGACATACCCTTCATTTTGGTCTTCAAAACGGTATCAGTTCCACAGAATTAAAAATAAGGGTGTTTTTAAATGCTTTTTTTCTCATTACAGCAGAGTGGCCGAAGACCATGACAGGTCTCCCAAGCACGTCGGGAACTACTGCCAGCGTGGTAATTATCCGTGGGTCAAAAATGTATGTTGCTCATGTTGGCGATTCAGGAGTGGTGCTGGGAGTCCAGGATGACCCCAAAGACGACTTTGTGAGAGCTGTGGAGGTGACACAGGACCACAAGCCAGAACTTCCCAAAGAAAGGGAAAGAATTGAAGGCCTCGGGGGCAGGTAACTGTCTCTGTGCTCTTTACTTCAGGTTTGATCTCTGGGTGCTATTTGTGTCTTTCTGGCTGAACTAGGCTTAAGCTTGCTTGTTTTAGGGGGGGCAAGCAAGCCGGTGAATCTCATAGTCTATTTATATTCCTTCCCTATCTGTGCTCTGGGTTTTTTCTAGCTTGCTGGGGAATAAGTTCTAGTGATCCATTGTTACACTGTTCTGCTTTTTGCCAGTGGTTTATAGTATAAACAAAATTTTAATTTCCTGGTGGATTCCCATGCAGTTGAGGTGTGGTTACAATTCTAAATATTCACTGAAAACTTTGACGGTTGGAGATACTGGTATTTGACCTATTCTACATTAAAATTTGGGGCGGGAGGGGGGCGGGAAATTGCTTTCACATAGAGATAATGATAGGAGGTCTGGAATATCTGTTTTGTCAAATGGTGGAAACACATCAGTTTTGACAAAAAATACTCTATAATTTCTCAGACATTCTGCATTGTTCCTGAGGTGACAATGGCAGCTGTTGAGTAGGCTCTTCAAAGCTTCTGTTTAAGAAACAAAAAAATCCTACGTTTGAAACAAGATACTGTATTTGCTGTGTTTAAATATACACTTAAAATGGTAGAATACCGCATTTTAACGCATACCTACATTAGTAATTTCTTTGCTGTCAAGAGCTGGCAGATGTTAGAACATCTCTGAGTTGTGGTTGATGAGTGTTCCCTGTGACTGAAGAGGAAAGCAGGCAGGTTTGTCAGATGGCACTAATGTTTTGAGACAAACCTCAGGGCTTGCATTTGGCGTAGCTTCACAGGAGCTCTCTGTTCTTTGGTTCTACAGTACCGCACCAGATGGATGGGCACAGTTTCCTTCTCTTAGCAGTTCAGAGGCAGAGATCACTGAAGGTTTTCCTGTTGACATCATTCATACGAGAACCCTGTCAGCTCATTAACCTTCAGATATTTGTATCTCTAGCAGGTGGAAGTTGATCAGTTAGCTGTATTAGGAATGGTAGCTTTTCAGAAAGGGTAATTTGCAGTTTTGCTAGGTTAGTACTGGTAAGTACATAGATTTCTAAGTTGTGTATCTTGGAGATTGAAAGTCTCTGAAGCTTCAAAGAAGCATTCCCTGGAACTTTGTATCAACAGGAATGGTTAAATTATTTTTTTCTTTTTAAATCTTCATTTTTACTGGTGCTCCTTCTGTTTTTCCTATGCCGGCTGTTGCAGGCTATTGTGAGGCAAATGGTAGGAATGAGGTGGAACTGTGCAGCTATGCTTATTAATGTGTTCTCTTTCATGAAAGCGAATTGGGAAAAGTTAATGGGAGAACATAATTGGATCTTTCATTAAAAATGATACTTTCCTAGTGACAGTCTGAGTGTGGGATGAGGTCGTCTTTCAGATAATGCCTGAAGCTGGCTTTGCATGGCCATTAGTTGTACAAATGGATGAGATCGATTTTAGGATGTGGTGTTTGTGACTTTGCTGCACTGTGCATGCGAAAGGATGGAGCTAAACATACCCTTGTTGTTAAGGCCTTTGAAGTTTCAGGAAGTGCATCTTGAATAGCTTCAGTATGAGGAATCTTGAGGCTGTTCCAGAGCTTCTCAGTTTCTAATTACCAATGGCTGTTCCTTGGATAAAAGCTAGCTTTTAAGTATCTAGTTCTTAACTTGGTTGGGACCAAGCTCTGCTAGTTCCTTGTTCCATTGCCTTTTCTTGCTTGATGGCTCATACTGTGTCTGTTCTTCTTTCTTCCCTGCTTCCCATGCCTGATAACAGCTGCCCCATTACTTGCTCTGTAGCTTCTCCTTTGACCCTTCTCATGCCATCTGTGAGAACTAAAACCAGTGCTCAGTGCCTTAGAGCAGGTGTTAACATTCAAATGCAGAGCTGTTTCTTCCAATCTCCTGCTTTCAGCAGATAGTGACTATGAACAATTCCTCTTTTATTTCTGCCTCGTGTTGGTGCACCATTAAGGAAATCCCTACAGAAGGCTGTTCCATTCTCTTTTGGGTTTTTTTGACTGTACTGTGCTGCTCTTTACTGCTGAACTTTGACAGATGGAGAAAATTGAAGGAGGATCTACATGATATTTCTACCAGAGTGATGTTGATGGTCCTCATCTGCGGAAAGCAAATTCAATTCCGCTTTTTCTCTGACAGATTAAAAGATACTCCTACATCTGGTTGTTGCAGCCAGCCAGAATTTCTTCCAGGTCTTCATTCCCCTGCTTTTTCTTTTCTTCTGCCCTTCATGTCTCACTTTTCCCTTTGGCTTAATATGGAATGGAACTACCTAAGTGATACCGTGTGTTTTGAAATACTTAATTGTGCTGTGGACTTCCCTGAGGGTGCTGTCATTATTGACTCCATGTTTGCATATTTAACTGGTTTTGTGTCATTGAAACTAACTTTTATGCTTTCATTTCTGTTCCTTTTTAACCCCTGCCTCTTTCTGATGGTTTTAGTGTGATCAACAAGTCTGGCGTGAATCGTGTGGTTTGGAAGAGACCTCGTCTGACTCACAATGGCCCTGTGCGCCGCAGCACCATCATTGACCAGATTCCGTTCCTGGCAGTTGCTAGAGCACTTGGTAAGTCACGCTCCCATTTGCAAAGTGAGACACCACTGCGTACAGGCCACCTGAACTGAATTATACTCTGGTTTGCCAAAACATAGAGTTTAGAGGGATTTACTCACTTGCCTTGATTACAAGGTTGTCTTAAAGTACTTTTAATAGACTATGGATTTCATTTTTCAAATAAAGCTGTAGAAGGTGTCACTGGTGAGTGAAGGACTTGCCTAACAATGTACAGGATTTTAAATGTCAGTCTTACAAGGATGGTACTTCATTTCTCTTGCAAATGAAGATGTACAAAGCAATATGTGTCTCCAAGGTGGAGAGCAAATAGGTCTTTTTCTTACTGAAATAGTAGGACTGTAATTTTTGACTAGGTGGTGGTAAGAATAGGTTTTGTTGCATAGAATACGAATTACTTTGGTCTTCCTTTTGCGGTGAATCTGTTTTCTTTCAAGACTTAGCATAGAATGAACAAAGGGATGAAAGTCAAGTCTGTGTTTTATCTATAACTTGCCTTTGCAAGACTATCAGTAATGGGAAACTATCTTTGAGGAACACTTTATTTGGAGGACAAGAAGGACAGTACCTAGCAAACTTGTTATGAATGGTTTTTGGGAAGTACTTCATAACTTACTTTTTGGATATCTGTTGCCCGTGAGTGGTTTTCTGGTCCGTTTCTTTCCTTAAATTTCATTGCAGGATTCCAGTCTTCTGCAATTCATTTTGTTTCCTTCCTTCCTTCCTCCCGGTGAAGAATTCTCTATCCAGATACATCCAGTATAGGTTTGATTTTATGGAAATGCGGTATCATATTTTTACCTGTGAAAACTGTCCTGTGACTTAATTCCTTCTTGGCAAGCTTGACAGTTACGTGATAGTGTTGTCAGTGTTCCTAGATCAGCTGGCACTGTGTCATGGGGACAGTCTGTTCCTGGGACCGTGGTGGTCTTGATAATTGCATAGCATAACTGTGTCTTATTTCAAAAGCACTGATACCTGTTTCACATGGATTTGTACAGTGTTAAGAATTTTGCAGTGATAAGTAACTTTGTAAAAGATAGCTATATATCAAGGAAGGAGCACAGGTGGCTAGGTGGCTGAAGGGTGATCTTTTAATAAAAATAAGATTTTAATTTTATGGACATTTTTCTCTGTATCTTACCAGTCTTTATTACGTGTCGTATTTTAGGCAAGATAGATCCTTATTTTGTGATTGGTAAAACTGACTTGAGAGTTTGAGTAAATCCGTTGGAGTTAATAGATGACTAGCAAACAGAGATCCTCATCCACTAAGCAACATGTCCCTCTTTTCCCCTTTTCTGCAGAACGTTACATGTTCTTAAGTATATGCTTTTTGTAATCTGAATTTTGATGAATCATTCCTATGATTGCAAGTTTGTTGTTTGTCTAAATAGCTTGATGACTTTTGATCCGATTCCTCTCAGCAAGTTGAATAAAAGGATTTGGCTAGGTTTTGTGTGCAGATGGGAATTGAAGGAATGATGCATCTGTTTGCCCACTATTGCATTCTTTGCCGTTACGTGGATGAAGAGGATTACTGGAGAGTTTCAGGTCCAAGAAATGAGAACGCCTAGCTTTTAACAATTTTAGTTTCAAAAGTTAGCAGATTTGAGAGCTTAAAAGAGAGCTTTGGCATCTTCACATCATGGAGAAACAAATTTACAATGTGAACAGTGTTTTGGTGTTTGCCTGCTCAAGCAGCCTCCTTAGCCTCTTCATATCCCCTTCTGAGGAGGTATGACAAACCTCCTGGAAAAAGGAACACAGCTGCTTCGCTCTGTAGGACCCAGATGGTGCACAGACGCTCACAGTTTGGAAACAGGATTTAACTTCTTTCTGAGGCCAGCATGCCCCTTACGCTGCTTACAAAAGACCTACCATGACTAAAGCCATTTGCATTCATGCTGTTGAGGCCTGCTCGACCTCTTGGCTGGCTACCAGATTGCTACCCTGGTTGGCACAGCGCTGCTGCGTTGGAGCCTCTCCAAGCAGAGTAATAACTGTCAGTGTTGACATATACTGGTTACCAATACTCTAGTCAATCCCAGTAAGATCTAGCACAGTGATTCTTTTTGCTAAGTGCAAACTCAGTTGTTATTCTTGATAGAAATCCCATACCGATCCCAGACTGGACAATAATCAGACAATAATTTTTAGTAGGAGAGCAAGAGTCTATTGACACTGCACTGTGGAGAAAACCTAGAGTTTTGAATTTACTGTCTTTAAAGTGGGAAGATTATCTGATTTTAAAAAAATAACAAAAATTTAGAACATGGGTGGTTTTTTTTAAATTTTTCTTTCTCTTACAACACTTTATGTTGATGTAGTCTCATCCAGTTCTTAAGCCTAGCACTCATTGTAGGGAGTACAGCAAAGGTTTTAGAAATAGCAGGAATAAAACACTGTGGAACGTTATTGTATTGGTCAAATATTTGGACAGCAGAAAGGATACTGGTCCAATAGAAGTCCTTCTGGCCAGATTTAATTCTGTTGACGTTCCATTTACTGTTCTGATTGTCTACAGTGTGTTTCTGGCTTAAAGTAACCATTTGTGGTATGCGCTTTTTATTACCACTGCTTCTTCCAACAGTAGAGACTGCATTTAAGTAATGTTTAATATATTTATATCCCCATAACGAGTCAGAAATATTTAGGTTTCATACTGTCTCTGCAAAGTATCTGTATGCTACTTGTACTGTATACAGGTTTTAATTCACCTAATGAAATATTTTAAACTGTAGCAGAGTATTCTGCATTTTAAGCATAGCTACTTCTGCTAACCGTTTCTGGGCAATGAAAACATCTTTCTTTATACCAATTTGCCTTGTAATAGATACTTGTGAATCCTGTGCAATCTCAGAATTGTTTACCTCAGGACTTGCTACCCATTCTGATCAGAAGAGCATTTTGTTTCCTTAGAGTGTAATCATTTGAGTAGGCTTCCTGGCACCCATAGTTTCATGGTAGCTGTCCATTTTATATGCCTATCCCTAAAACAGGTGTGAGGTAACTCAAATTACTTGAATCCCCTTGCATAAGGCAAGGGTATGAGTGTGCAAATTGCTGGATACCATAGAGCAGATGCTTAGGAGCAAGAAGCCATTGTGTAGCTTGTTTGTGTGTTTCGAAGAGTCGGTGTGTGTCGTTGCATCATGCATTAGTTATTGTCTCCCTGTGGGGACAGGGACTCTGTGTGGCACTTGGGGAGGCATTGTAGACTCCCGTTGGCACACTTACATGTGCGTGTCTTGGGGAGAGAATGCTGAGAGGGGAAATAACCTGCTCTGTGTCTGCAGATGGAGAAAACTGAAGGAGGAACTACATGATATTTCCACTGGAGTGAGTTGGTGTTAATGATGATAATAGCCAGACACATGCTAGCAGAAGGGTTACATTTCAGCTGTGCCATCTATCTAAATATGTTAACTTAGACCTGTTTCTGGGGTGATAAGCACAAGGCTGTAAGCCTGATGTGTGTTTTGTTCCCATGTGTTGAACCATTGTGGGAAAATGGAATGAAGAGTTTTGATCTTTGGAAACCGATTTTGAAGTAAAATCTGGCTGTGTGTAACTCTCAAAGATGGTATAGAAAGTAGGGGAAGTATAGAGAAGCTACAGTCTGAGCTCTGAATATCTTACATTATAACTTGAAACAAGAACAGAATGTAGAAACAAGCAGACAAATGGTGTGATTAATCACTGAGCTTTGTAGGTTGACTGTAAATGTAACTTAAACTCATTGTAGTTTTCTTAAGTTGCTATTTAAGTTCGTATCTCCAGCTGTCCCCCAGCCTGATCAAGTTGACTGGTAATACGTGGTGTGATGGCGGAAAGGGGTCTTGCTTTTTTAATGAGTTCTCTCTTGTTGGTAAATTAGTTCAGGTTTAAATCTAGCAAATCTTTTATGGTTGTTTTTTTTCCCCTCCTTCTTGTCCCCTTTTCTTGGGAACTAATGTAGAGCCAAGATCTGCAGCTGTCAAAAGGGTTATGTAGTAAGGGATTGCCTCGCAGTATTGTAGCTGTTTGGTGTGTTGGTTTTTTGGGTTTTTTTAAATTAATGAATGATGAAACCTGTACCAAGAACCCATTAGTTAAACCGCTCATTCATGTGGCAACACGAAATATCTTTTTCCCTGTTTTTTCTGTAGAAATATCATAGTCTCCCCCTCATATCTTAGGTGCAGTGGCCTCCACCATACAGGTTTGACTCTTCATAAGAACATGAATTTTCTGCTGACCCCTAAAAGGAGTTATGTACCAGAGCAGTGAATGCTCAATATATAGCTGCTACAAGAATGTTGGCTCTGACAGTGATATGGAAGCTGTTTTCCAGAGCAACTTGTTAGATGCCAGAGTTGTTTTGTGAAGCCCTCTGAACATGCATACCACGAAACCCTAGAGAAGACGGTATGGCTGACCTTAAATAATCTAAGTAGATTCCTGTATAAGGGTTTAGTTTTTCTACATGCATTTAACTATTTTTTTAAAAAAAAAAAAGTTACCAAATAGAATGGGCACAGTGGCTATGCAGTGTCTGCTCTTAGTTGTTCTTCCTTCTGCTTTGTAGGCCCCACAGTGAAGATCAATGATATTGAATTGCTTAAGCTAGTCAGTTATGTCGAAGTACTGCACAGCATTTTCCAGGTTTTATTGATAATCACTTTTTTATTTTATCTATATAAAACCAGACAAACTTGAAGTGCATTTGGGATTCTAGTCTTGTCCTAGGGATGCCTTGCTCTAGTTTGTATGATTTTCTTCACCCCCAAGACAAAAATATATACATAAACCTGTACAAAATGCAGAGCATGTACATAAATTTGTCAATCTGTGTTACACAGGTCATGTGAAGGCATATGTGGATCCGTGTAGCTCAAATGAGAAAGTCTGGGGCTCCCTCCTGCCCTTTGGCAGACTGGAGGTCTCTGTGCCTGCTTCTTTAGCTCTCTCTTCTTTGGCAACATAGGAAAGCAATAATAAAATTTTTATCCTGAAGGTAGAACTTTATCCAGGTTTGGTCAGTGCGTTTTTCTGTTTTACCCTTTGTCTTCAGCTAAGCAAATGCTGTCTAGGATTGTCTTTTGAAGCTTGACGTTCCACCTTAGTCTTCATTTGAAGGATTTAATTCAAGGCCAGAAATTGTGAGTAGCTTTCTGTGTGCCATTTTAACTCTTCACCTCTGCTTTTGCATACTAGTTCTTGCAGGCTTTTCTCAAGCAATATGCTCTGGCGTAGCCCTAGACAGACAGCTTTTTTTTCCTCTTGCCTGTGATTTTTGCTAACATACAAGCAGAGACGAGCAGTCATGGTGAAGACTGCCTTATGAGCAGCTTTTAATCCACCTTTCATTTTCAATGCATTTGTTTAATTTGCTGTTGAAATACTGTTCTCTTGCCTGTGCTTTCCTTTTCCACATAGTGTTGAGGGTGGCATTCTTTCAACAGGTTTGACTGAAATAGTATGTAAAAGAAGCTCCTAAAGGAGCAGTGAAAGTTCTAAAGCCCCAAGTGCTATCTGTGTAACTTTTCTGCTCGCAGCTACCTTCGGTTTTTTCCCCATCCCTAAGACTGAACTGTCTTTAATCATTCCTGGGTTGTGTGAATGGAACATTGCGTTGCATTCATCTTTAGACTGCTGTGAAGATGCCCCCTTGTGGCTGTAGGACTCGGTTGCCATGAGTTTTGGTGGAAACGTTTCCCACCCCAGCTCAGCCTGAATGGTTTTAAGGGGTTACTGTCTATATACTTGCTGAGATTTGTCTCACTTCCTAGCAGCGCTCCCTCATTGGCAGTGAAAAAAGGAAGTTCTGCAAGTCTTCTCTTTGTACTAACAGGCCTTTTAGATAAAACTTTGATTTTAAAAAGATCTGGGATTAATCAAATTGGGTTTTTGTTTTGGACTGACTTACAAAAGTAAACTTTTCTTTCCTCTGTTAAAACCAAAAGATATTTTTGTATTTAAAACAGCAAGCTCCAGAAACATAAATGAAAGACTTGATTTATATGACTTCTGGACATACTTTTGCTATAAGAAGGCTTTGGGCTTAATCCAATTCAGTCTACTTATATGGTGGGTGTTTTTGTTTGTAACTTCAATTACTTTCCTGGCAGCAGCTGAATTGCAAGTAGGTTTTTTAATTCTATTTTAAAAGATAATAGTAAGCTGATAAGATAGACTACATATATTGATATATTCTTATAGGTAGCTAAATTAGTTTCCTGCTCCTTTAGTACATGATTTCAAACATCTATTTTTCATTTTTGTAAGATGCGATGTAATTTTTGTGTAGATCTCCGTATATTATTCTGGTTCGAGTCATGACTAAGAAACAGGTATGATTTTTCTGGAAGATATGGAAGGAACTACGCTAATACCATTTTTTTGGTTTGGAAAAGAAATATACAAGCCCTGCACCAAAAGAAATATTCCTGGTCTGTAAGTTTTTAGAAAACAGGATTGTTAAGTTTTGTAAATGTTTGGGTTTTAATTTGGAACAAAAATAGAATGGCTCACAAAGTGAAGTCTGAGAACCTGGCATTCCAGTTCTGTAATACTACCCTTTGGCATATCACATCATCTTGCTATCTTGGCCTCCCAGTCTGCTAAAGGATCACTTGCCGGTCGACTTGCTTTGGGACAGAATTAAAGATTTCGGAGCACTTTGAAACACTTAGGGAAAAGTGTACTCCGCTTTCTGGCTTACCTTCCCCTCCCTTTTTCCTTCCCAGAATTGTAATAGAGGATGACATGTAAAGTGACTCTTCCTAAGTTTGTCATCTATTCCTCAGCTGGTGGATGCTGTGCTCTCCAGCTGACCAGAGAAAGATACACAGCTGACGTTAGTATTCTATCTATGCAGCAGCTCTAAAAAGCATTGACTTAATCTGTGGTGCTCTGCCCTTTGCGGAGGGGGTGGGGCGGGGAAGGTACCTGACCCTAGTGACATGGGTTGGCTTTTGCTGGCTTGGAGTTGGAAGGATCTGTGAGAATTATTTTTTTAAGTGAAGTACTCTTTATGCAGTACTGTTCTACCAAGGATCACTCGCCTGCTTGATTAGTCTGAGCTTGTGGGTTTATGGGAGTAGACTGATGAAAGATTAACACTGAAGGCAGTTTTCCTTTTTCTTTAGGGCAATTGCGAGTACCGGTTGTTTCCTTCTAGGCTGAGGAAAGAAGAATCTGGATTTTTCTGTATGCTTCAGGCTTCAAATATACTTTGTGGAATTTTTCCTGCATCAAAGAACAAAAGCTTTATTTTTTTTCAGTTTGTGACATCTAGAGCTCCATTTAGCTTTCAGTAGCTCCAGACTTGTCTGGAGTTGGTCAGTTAATACCTGATTGTGCTTTAATGCTGTTCCATCATACAACTCTGTATATAAATCACTGTGTATTTCGTAGAGGTTTCTGAGCCTGAATAGATGAGTGCAGTTGTATTTAAAACTTGTGGTGATTCAGTTCTCACTGTACATTTACAGCAAACTTGGAATGCTGCGTTGACAGAGGTGACACTACAAGAGATTATTTGAAAGAATGCATTTTGCCAAAAAAATGTGTGTTTAATAAACTTAGTCTTTGAAGCTGTGAGTCCTTGAACTAGTCTAGCTCCTCTTCACCATTTGCTTTCAGGAAAAAATACTTTCTTCTCATGGTATCGAATTTTCTCTCTTTCTGTCCCTGCCCCCAGTTAAGAATGATGATAGTACCATAGAGACGTGGCAGATTTGCATATGGATTTGGCCAAAGATGTGGACTGCTATTATCAGGTAGCCTGGAAGCTGTTCTAACACAAATCATGGCATGCCAGCTATTAATTCCTGTGCCAAGCCCACACCCCAGTGTATAGTTACACTGTGGCCTTCAGAAGGGCAACTCATTGGACAGGAGGGACACAGATTGGAAGGCTTTCAGTGGCAACTAGGACATTGGGCTCCTGGTTAGGGGTTTGGACTGTGACATGTGAGGTGTGGATTCATCGTGTGTGTTCCTGGAATCTCTGTGTGCCCTTCCGCAAGTTTATAATCCTTGGAGTCCCCTTTATAACCAATGTGATGTTCCTGATTATCCCCATGAGGAGCTGCTTTCCTCTTGGAGGAAGATTCTCTGAAATCAGTATGACTATTACTCAGCTGTTTTCTCAGGAAGAGCAGCAGATGGGCATGATGACATGTATGTAGATGAACTGAAATTAAGTAGCATCAGGTTATTTTTATCATACACCACAGTATTTTTAAATAAAAAAAAATGATTCAGCTAATAACATTTGTCATTTCTCCTAAATGAGTATGAACAAACGAGCAAATAAAAGCATAAAAATATTATGCATGTTGGAAATTGGTGCTGCCACTGATTCCAAGATCTGGTTGTTGTAAGATCCCAAGCTCTTGTTTGTTTTACCTGCTGTGTCCATGACAGGCATGATGTGAAGAACTCTCAGTGCATGAAGACTTTTCATGGCAATTCATATACAATAATTGCTGTGCTGGAGCTCAGCTCTTCTGTTACAGTATTTATTTTGATCTTGTTGCCAGCTGGCTTGCTTTGTTGTGAATCTGTGGAGGGAGAGTGCACCTCTATACAAGCAGGCTTGGCTTTTAATTAGCACTTATTAGAAGCATGTGTTTCTGTCTGCTGCTGCTGCAGTGAAGGTGAATTGGTGCTTTAATGAGGATGGACCATCCACGCTTGCTGTGGTGAAGGGGAGTAATTGAGTTGAAGTATTCCCTTTCCTGATTCTGGAAAAGTCTTTTCAACTGGTTGATAGCTTAAGGCAAAGCTAATGGAAGGAAGTAGGAAGACAAAAAGCTTATTTATTATCTTTAAAAGGGTGGTGATGGATGCGGAAGAAGGCTACAGGCATGCTTTCTGAAGCCAGCAAAAAGCAAAGAAAAAAACCTGACAAAACCTTACTCTTAAACTGGAGTTCTTAAGCTTCTGTATGCTTTTCAACTCTGACACTGTAATTAATTTCTACTTTTAAAGCCATATGTTCGCACAGAAAGATCTAGCCAGTGCTTGCAAAAAATAATGTTACTTTTTTATTTCTTATCACTATAGGATGCTACTTATAAACACCTAAAAAAAAAAAGATGTTAGCACAACATAATACCATTCTTGATTTAAAGGCCCAACCTTTGAACAAGTTTTTATTAAGTATACCAAATAAACAAAATTGAAATAAATTTATATGGAAATGCGTTTTTCCGTTGGAGTGGTTTTTACTTGAGGATGGTTTGGAGGAAGCACTTGAACCAATAGATCTTTTGATTCAAATGTGTTATTTAAATTCAGTTCAGGCTATCATTACTGGTGAGGTGACCCCCAAACTCATTCGCGTAGCAAGAGAGATTTAAAAATAGAAAGGTTCACTGCATGAGGCCTTCTAAGGGAGAGGCTTTAGCTCTCATTTTCTGCTTTCCTGCTGGAACCCAGGCACTACTTGTGTTCCTGTGGCTTCTTTCCAACTTCAGAATTTGGCACATGGTGTTCAGCTGGAAAGACGCTCTAACACAGCACTGCATGGCTTTGAAAATGATGCTGTGGAAGGAGGAGGAATGGGAAAGAGAAATTAATAGGGGAAAGGCTTCAGTCTCTCTTTCTTTGCCCTTTTCCTTTGTTCCTTCTCTGTGGCACCTGCTTGTGCAAATAAATACACAGCAAGACATAACCATGTGTTTCTGCATTGCTCGAATGGCTGTGGAGGATCTCAGGTCTTTTGTTTGGGTTTGGGGTTTTTTTGTTTGTTTGGTTTTTTTAATAAAAAGGCAGGTTAGTACCTTGAGTATGAAAAGATGGGGTTTTTTAGTTTGGGGGTTTGGTTTGTGTGGGTTTTTTTTTTTATTTTTCTTCTATGAGCAGGACTTGTTAGGGTGTGTAGGGCAGCATACCATCCTGATGCAGATTGAAGTCTAATGCTGTATTTGATGTTGGGGAGAAAAATTATATTATGTCATCCTCCCCAAGCCCCAACCTAGTTCTATAAACTGTACCTTAATTGCCTGTATAAGAGGTAAGGATTTTGTCTCCAGTGTTTGAGCTGTACCAATAGCTGGAAAGGCAGATTTTTCCAAGTTTGGTGTGGGTTCAACAAAGTAAGGCTTTACTTCTGTTTAAGGAGAGAACTTCAGTTGTTCAGATAGGTTTTAGTTTGGATATTGAGGTTTCACTGTTTTCTCGATATTAATGTTATATTTTCCCCTTTTCTGAAAATGTTAGTTTTTATTTAAATTGCTACATATTAATAAATATGATCAGAACATGACAGCAGCAGAGCAGTAATTGTGCTGAAATTACTTTGTGTTGGTGACTTGAGACTGGTGGTAATTGTTTTCATGGGAACACTTTTCTGTGGTTTCCAAGATTCATATTTTCATGTGTAATGTAACAATTCAAAAACATTTTCTTCTTCGCTAGGTGATCTTTGGAGCTACGACTTCTACAGCGGCGAATTTGTTGTGTCTCCTGAACCTGACACTAGTGTGCACACAATTGATCCTCAGAAGCACAAATATATTATCCTTGGCAGTGATGGACTGTGGAACATGATCCCACCTCAAGATGCTATCTCCATGTGCCAGGATCACGAGGAGAAAAAATACTTTATGGTGAGAACAGTGGCCATAAGTCATTGTGGAAATTTAATAATTTTTTTCCTCTAAAAATTGCTTAGTCTGGCATGTATGAAAAGTACCTAACAATGGCATTGTTGTTTAGGATATTCATGGTTTTGCCATGAAATAGAAGTTGTTACAATGTGTCTGACACTGTGCTTGCATATACTGTCAAATACCATGCATGTTAACATTGTTTAAATTACTTGGTTGTCGTTTTTGGGAAATGTGACTACCAGGATGATATCTGATAAATAAAGAAGATAACTTCCTTCGAGAAAGAACACGTTATACAAAATATCATCTGAAATTTACGTGATTTGTACAAAATCTGAAGTAAATTCTTCTGTTGTTTGGTGGGTTTTTTTTGGTTTTTGTTTTTTGTTTAGTGGGTTGTGTTGTTGGGGGGGTTTTTTGTTTGTTTGGTGGGTTTTTGTTTTTTTTTTAGAACTTACACAGTGGCGCATCTGAGCATCAGATAGTAAATAGTCTGTAAACCCCTTGAGAGACTTTAGGAAAGACCGTAGGATATGTTACGACCAGGCTATTTATGCAAGTCATTGCATCAGTTTTATGGTTTAAAGCAGTCATATATACTGGCGGATTCTACCATAAACTGATTTTAAAGTTATATTTCACTAAGAAGATACATTAATATTTCATCTTGTGTTTCTGAATCAAGCTACTTTAGCACATGATATATAGGAATAGATATTTCAGGCTGTGCCACATAAACTCTTCGTCTTTCACTTATAGATAAAGTGGACCTGATTGCTTTCTTTGTCTGTCCTTCTCTTATAATATAAAGGGAGAGCACCGACAGTCTTGTGCCAAAATGCTGGTGAACAGAGCACTAGGCCGGTGGAGGCAACGCATGCTTCGTGCAGATAACACTAGTGCCATCGTAATCTGCATCTCACCGTTGCAGGATAGCAAAAGCAACTTGGAAAATGAAGAAGAATTGTATCTCAACTTGGCAGAGAGTCCCTGCTATAGCAGCCCTGATACAAATGTCATGACACCCTCCCGCTGCTGTACCCCCCCTGTCAAGGTAACATTGTTTTTCAGTGTTTTAAGTGTCCCACGTCTTGAGTGTGGAGCCCACTAAATGTGTATCAATCTCCCTCTTCTTCCCCTAGTAGGAATTTCTTTTTATGTAGTTTACCGGGATGTGTAGGACTGGGGCAGTGGTGTAGTCACACCGTTGCCAGTGATTGAAGCAATAGTTTTATAAACTACTGGCCTGTCAACTTAAACCACTATTTAATGTTGCTTATTTTTGTTTGTATGTTTGTTTGTTTTATTATAACTGCAGTGGACTAGGCAGTGTGTATGGCTAGATAATATATTTCAGTTGTAGGACAGTAACTTGACAGCAATTGCCTGGCCATATCATCAATACTTTGATGTACAAAGCTTTGGAGAAACAGATGAACTTTTAATAATATTTCATAAAAGACTTTGGGCCACAAAAGGCAGAGTATTAGATTATGAGCTTCTCAGAATTGCTGAATTTGGGGATACAATGTTTTTGTAACTCTTAAAATCCTGATCATTTATTAGTCGTTGTTGATCTGTATTCCTTCCTTAATGTGGAAGAAATGATTACTGTAATTTCATGCATATACTTCACACAACTTCAAATGCCCTGTTTCTTAAAAGTAAGTTTTCCAAGATCCCACACAAAATCAGAAGTAGGTTGTTGAAAGAGAGGAATCAGGCAGTGGGGATCAGAGGTTTAAAGAAGGAAAAAATCCCAGCACATCCCCTTAGAGAATAAAGTTGGGCTACAGTTTCTTTTCCTGCCTTGCCAGGTACTTGTGTAGCTTGCACAGCTGATGAATTGCAGACTGCTTGTGGACGTGTTCTTAATCTTGGTGTGGTTTGGTTTGTTTTTGGCTGTTTGTGGGCGTGTTTGTTAGGTGGTGGTTTGGTTTTTGTTTGTTGTTTTTTGGGGTGTTTTTTCTTTGGGGTTTTTGGTTGGGTTTTTTTTTGTTGTTGTTTTTTATGGTAACCCATGGTTAATGTATTCAAACACACATTGTTGTAAAGAATATTTTCTGTCTGGCTTGAGCTTTTTATCTTCCTCTGGTAGATTTAATGTTCTTTGTTACAGGAAAAGATACTATAATACAAGGTCTTTCTTCAGGTTAGAAGTTTTAACCATGAACATAAAGCAGAGCTGTTCAGAAGCGCCTTTTTTTTTTCCTCTGGAGTGTCATTATGAGTGAATGTTTGTTTCAGTAATTACGAGCTGCTCCTGATTTAAGTAACTGTCCTTTGATGTTCTGCAGTATCTTTGGATAACTGTCCTTTGGGCAAAGTAAAAAGAAAGCAAAAATTAGAAAGGGAGTCATTAACATTCCCTTGGTAGAAACAAGCTGCTAATAAAATGGCAAGCTCAACCTTTCTGTCTCCTTCCCTTCTATCCAGCATAGCAAAATACATGAAAAGAGCTTAAAATCTAGCAAAATCTTGACTGGAGAAAAATTATTTGAACTCTAAATACTCTTAAACTTTTAATTTGTATCATATGTTTTGTGTGTAATCTATTATCAGTACTCATTGAATAAACGTCGAGCTATGTTGACTCCAAAATATCCAGGAAGTAGCATTTCTGGATAAGCAACTAGTGAAAATACTTCTTTCCTTAAGATTCTCCTTCCCCATCTAAGCAGATTGTGAACTGTGATGTGTGAATCTAGATAAATTGCAGCAGGTGATCACAAAGAGTAGAGACATCAAAACTTTAGACAACTAACAATTTTGGTGTTTGCCATGTAGATAAGGCTTTTTTTTTTTTTCTTAACGTGCAAAATCCAATATAAAATTTTGACTGGTTACAGCTCTGCATGGATGATATATGTATAAATTAGTTCTGGTTTAATGCAAAAATTTTTCTCGTTCTCATCTTGGATTAAAGTAGAACTGGTGTCGCCAATTTAAAAACATAGATCCTGTTTCCTCAGTACTCGTTTTTTTATTTAAAGTGCTAATCTAATAGAGGTTTCTGCTTTAATAACAAGCATCCAACTGTCCTCACAGAGTACCTGTAAATAGCAGAAGAAAAGAATTGTGAGAAGGAAGTTGAAAAGAGACAGAAAAAGACTACTGTACTGTCAGAATAATTTTGAAATACTTCTGAAAAAAGCAAATGTCTCCAGGCAGATCATAATAAATGAACTGTCTTAGCAGTTGTGTCTCTATGTATGTTTTTTTTGCAAAACAAGAACTTTCTGTAGTTATCTGTAAGTACATTTGGTAACTACACCATCCTGAGTAATATTATCTTTTTCATAGTACAAAGAGCTTTATCAGTTAGGTAACAGCCACAATGGAAGGAAAAACTATTTCCATAAACTTTGGTTATGTAGTGGCTGGGCTGTAGGCTTTTCATTTACATAGCCTTCATGGGAGACTTCTGTGGAATATTCAGAGCATGCAGGACTGCTTGTTGGCTCAACGTTTTCTTCAAAATTAAAATGATGTGAAACATAATTGAGGCCTTTAGGACTCTCCCCAGAAACAGTTGAATACAGGGTTTCTTCTTGTGCCTTGCTTCAGACATTAAATGGGAGCCTTAAGGTGCCAGCTTTCTTACAAAGTACAGCCACACAACTATTTCAGAATATGCATTTTGGAATTTTTTTCTGATGGTGATGGCTTGTGAGAGATTCAGGAAATGCCCTTATTTCATGATCCTTTGTGATCTTAGTGATGTCAACCTCATAGGAGGGAAAAGCCCCCTTTTGTTGATTACACAAAAGTAAGTATGGCAATAATGACAATATCCATTTGCAAAACAATACATAAATACCTTGATACATAAAGCTGCAGGTAAATATATGATCTAATTTAGGTCGGTAATCAATCTTCTTACAAAATTACTGTTGAATTTTACTGAAAAGGAATGATTACGGTCTCTGTAAAGAAATGAGAGGTGGTTCCCCAGATCAGTCTGAACTCCTGGAGGTTGTGGTAGGATTATAGCCCAGAGAGGACAGGTCAGCGAAACGAGCTGGCAATGGATAACTTAACTTCCCTGTTATCTTCAGAGAACTGCAAGAAGCACAGATAGCCTTCACTCTTTAACAGCTGCTGTCTTCCAAAACAATTAGTTTGGAAATAGATGGAGACCAAATCAAAGTTTCTCAATTAAACAGAAGTATTTGTTAATTGCATATCCTTCTGGCAACAATTACTAATACCAAATTAATTCAAGTATTCCTGAGGCCAGTGATAAAATTTGATTGATTAGATTGTTGAGAAATGAAATTGGTGATTCGTGTTTTATTGTCCTTGTTTTGTTACTTCACTCTCTAGCAGTCCATCCTTTGACTTCATTTGGCTTCCCAAAGCCTTATTGAGTCTCAGCTATTTGTACCATGCAGAAGATGTTGGCAACAAGAGCCACAGTGTTAAGCGTCTTGCTCAATAAAAATATAAAACCTAAGGCATGACTAGAGACGCAATTTCAAAAATTAAATTGAGCAGATTAAGTAACATTGCCAGAGCTGCTCTGTGCGTGTCATCTAGCTTTTGTATGGGTTCTGCAGGAACTGAGTTGAAGAATAACCTCTAAAATGTCATCCATAAAGGTGGTCCTTCTTGTGTTGGTATATGTAGTAAAAGAATACTATCTAAATGGTTTTTTCTACACATGGGGAGCAACAGGGGCACAGAGGAGAGTAGAAAATCAAATCTAGATGCTACAAACAATTCCGATTATTTTCTCTTTTGGAGTGCAGTTTGTTAAACCTTAGTATTAGATTTTTCAAAAATGCTGAGCAGTCATGGATCCCTTCTTGAAGGTGAACTGAAGTTGTTCTGGTTTATGACTTCAAAAGCATCTATTTATTCATATGAGATGTTACATTGACTTTGCTTCAGCTGTGTGTGTATAAGTTTTCAGCATGTTATTTTCTCAAAACAGTCATTGTAATTTGCCTTACATTGATAGTATGTAGAGTAATGTGGCCTTGAAATTTACTTTTGAAGGACTCACTGAGTAACTAGGGATTTCTTCACAATTAAATCTTTAATAAGGTCATAATTCGTATCTTCAGGGCACCGCATAAATACTCATTTTCATAATCCCCCTGTGGATAGTGAAAGCAAGTATTGTCCCCATTTTCCTGTTGGTAAAACTGAGAATGAGGCAAAAACACTTAATCAAAGGCTCCGGAAGGGATGAGAAGCTGAAGGTAGGGTTAGAGTTTGTAAAGTCCCTGATTCTCAGGACATCTAAGCAGCTTCTCTTCAGTGTAGAGAATGACTGTGCTTTGTAGAGAGTGGATAGATGTGCTGTAAGGAATGGAGTTGCTTTCTTTCCAAGTTGTAGAGCATAAAACCAGGCAATAAAATGCATTACTTCACATAGCAAACAGTAACTATTTTTAGAATAGCTTTGTCCGATGCGCCACCTTTCTGTATGCAATCAGGGCACCTATGATGAAGAGTTTGTCAATCTCCCTGATAACCTGGTTATGCAGTAACTAAGAATTCTAAATGTAACAAAGGTCAGAAGACTTTTTCAGCTGTTTGCCCTAATAGTGCTTGGCTGTCTGATGTGTAAAATCTTCAGAAGGCAGTATAGGTGCATATATCACAATGTCTGAAGGAGGGAAGTCGTGTCTGCGTGTTGGACAACACTACTGATGAAGATCATAGGATGGAGATTGCAGGCACTGCTTTCTACACGGCTTCCTAAATTAACAGCAGATGTGTGCAGATTTTGTAGCAGCGAAAGGAAGGTATGCAGGCTGAGCAAGTCTGAACAGTCCTCTGAATGAAAAGATTGTCTGCCATTATGAGACACTTGCAAATTGGATGATTGAAATAAATAAATGCTTTGATGAAGTTGGTGTGCACAAAGTACCAAGTTCAGATCTGCAGTCTTGAATCTGTTTCCACCTCTCAACCTGGAGAAAAGATAACTCTGGGAGTAGGATTTTTCTGTCTCTGATAAGGTTTAGAGAAGTTCTGTCACACACTGTCTCTACCCTCAAAGGCTAATGCGGGTGAAATAATTATATTTATGTCTAAATATTTTTTCTTTTTCCTCAGCTTTTAGAAGATGATCCATGGCCACGACCGAATGCTTCTGAGCCTATTCCTCCCCTCATGCATAGCAACATGATCTCAGAAAAATATTTAGAGCTGCCAAATGAGATTGCCAAAAGCAATTTACCTTCATCAGGAGCAACCCTGAAGGATTCAGGTCCACAGGAGGAGAAGTGCAGCAAAACGTTGGCTTTGAGGATACATGAATCCTACAGTAATGGTTTGTCAGTCAGTCTCTCCCCTTCCAACTCCGCAAATTCAGGCATGGACCAAAAAGGCTTCAAGGTGTCTCCTAATGGCCAAACAAAAGCCCCAGATGCAGAGAGGACACCCACGGCAAACTTTAAAAGGACATTGGAAGAATCCAACTCTGGCCCAGCTATGAAGAAGCCAAGACGTGGCCTGAGTCGAAACATTAGTGTCCAACCAGAAGGCATGTCCTCAACTCCACAGCGCAAAAACTCAAACAAGCTGACCATGCGACGCAGCCTGCGGGGCCAGAAGAAGCTCAGCAATTCACTCTTCCACCCGCCCAGGAAAGCAGTCTGTGTTTGCTGAAGGGCATTTGTGTAAGGAAGTGTGTTTTGGTCTGGTTAGAATTTTAAAGTTGGTGCAGAAGTCTGAAACTCTTCCTGTTTATCTTTTTTTAAAGTAGAAACTTTTTTTGGTATCAAACAGCTTTATCCCAGCCTTGTACTTGCTTGTATTATAACTGTGAATTTTGTAGATGTGTAGGGTATAAGTCACTGTAAAATGTGTGTAAATTTGTATTCCTTCATATAAATGTAGTCTCTTTTCTTCCTTGTATAATTGTTACAGCGGGGCTAAACCTTGTTTTAAAAAAAAAAAAATCCTTTTTGTTAATTTACTAAGGTCATGAATTTGTATACGCTTCTTGTGATGAGAATTTCACAACTTTTTAACTAAAGTAAATTATTAAACAGAATGGAAGATATGTATTTTCGTAGTCCTATACGTTCCACCTAAAGTGTGTCTTTTAGAGAATACACTAGGTCTATATTTTGTTTTTAAATTTTAGATTTCTCTACTCTGAAATGAAATGTACTTGGAAGCAGAGATGTTGAGTCTTGCTTTACACAGCTCAATGTCGATTTCTTTATGTTAATTAAAATACTATGCAGTATCTTATTTAGTTGTATTTTTTGTAACATTAATCGTCAAAATATTTAGCAAAAAAGTGTGTTTTAAAACTCCAACTCCCAAAAGCATCCTATAAAGCCATTCCCATCCCCTGTTACAAATGATGGCATTTTTATCCAGGCATAAATGTGTGCCCTACGGAGGCATGAATTTTCTGCTATTCCAATACTGATGGTGCTGCTAATACCTTTCAACATAAGTTCTTAAATTATTTTATGACTATTTTCGTTGAGTATGTGGACCATGTGTATGTTCACCTAAATAAAACACGTGAAAATTTGATGGGGGTGCCTTTTTTTTTAATTTCAAGCTTAAGTTCTGGTGAGCACATTCATATTTATTTTGTGTTCATTAAAAAAAATATCTCCCCTTCTTTGCTCTGGTGACGTGGCTTATGAAACAAGACATCCCACACAGCTTTATTATTGAACGGATCCCGGCACTTCATACCGAATGTTTAACTGTAGCAATATATAACCTGCATTTTTTTTAATGGGGAAGTAAAAGGCCGGTATTTTATTCCAATGGCTAGGGTGGTATTTATAGAATCTAATTCTTTACTGCTGGAACAATAAAACATGGGTTGAAATCAGGCCTGCTATCTATGTATGTTACCATGGTTACAGAAATCCTAGGGGGAATCGTACGCTTTCTGAAAATGTATAATTCTCTTTCATCCGTCCTGTGAATGCAGCGCTATCTTACGAGATGAAAGTAACGGTCTGTCCAAATTGGATCCTTCAAGAATTTATTTCTCTGTATCTGGGATGTAACTTATAGTTACAATAAAGTCTTGCTGCAGCGACATTGATGTTAAACAGCATCTACGGGGAGATGCGTAGAGGGGCTTACAGCAGCTGCTTTGCAACAAACTGAGGTAGTGATTGTTTTCAGTTTAACCTCATGACATTCAGTCTTTTAAATATGACTGGGCACAATAAAGATGCTGCTATAACAGGTTAGATGAGTGTCTATTGCTGCTTTTAATGTAAGTGTGCAAAAGAAAAACAAGCAATTTTCCCATTTTCTGTGTTCTATATAGAAGCAAATTTAAATTTTCATCAAATTCTGCTGCATGCATGAATATGTGCCTTGTTCTCCCCCATTTCTTCATGACCATTCTAGACTTGGGCATCTCCAGCTGGAGGGACAAATGTCAGCTTTTTTTCACTTGTAATAAATAGGACAAAACCTGCAATTTTTCCTGGGAAGCTGCTGAAGGACGGTGAGCGTTAAACGGTCAAAGCTCCTCTGCAGCAGACATAAACTTCCTTGTGGATACAAACTGGCGGCAGTTTACTCCTGTGTGCTTTGCCCACCTATGTTATGGTTTGACTTCTCAATTATCAAAGCTGAGACAGCGAAGTGGGGGAATTTACAGCTAAGGTGTGGACGCTCCTTTTGGTGAAATCAAGCCTGAGTTACACCAACTGTTTTCTTCTTGTGAAATAAAGCTCCGGTATGTGCAAGAACGCTGCTGCACTGTCACAAGCTGAAAGCTCGTGTGACTCGCATCACCCTCTTGCACTTCCCAAAAATAAAGCCTCTACCACTGCTTTTTTTTCCAGAGGACAATTCTCCAGTGGGGCAACCTGCAGCAGAGAAGCCGCTGTTTGGGATTGTCTTCAGGGTGAGGGGAACACGGAACAGTTACTCTTCCCTCTAACAGGCGCTTTGTGAAGAAGTGCGCTGTGTTACGCTTTGCAGTCATTACTTTTTTTGATACTTGGATTATGGCTTTTGGTTACAGAAGTTGAGGTGGATTCCCAGAACAGCTTGCCCAATCCTGACTTTCAGTTGCCTGCCGTCTGGAACCACAAGCCTGAGACCAGGCTCCCCCAATGGAAAGGGGAAAGGCTGTGCTGCCATGCAGTGAGACCTGCACAGGCTGGAGAGTTGGGTGGAGAGGAACCTAATGAAGTTCAACCTAATGAAGTTCAACATGGGGAAGCGTAGGGTCCTGCACCTGGGGAGGAATAACCCCATGCACCAGTACAGGTTAGGGGCTGACCTGCTGGAAAGCAGCTCTGCAGAGAGAGACCTGGTAGTCCTGGTGGACAACAGGTTGCCCATGAGCCAGCAATGTGCCCTTGTGGCCAAGAAGGCCAACGGTATCCTGGGGCGCATTAAAAAGAGCATGGCCAGCAGGTCGAGGGAGGTCATCCTCCCCCTCTGCTCTGCCCTGGCGAGGCCACATCTGGAGTACTGTGTCCAGTGCTGGGCTCCCCAGTTCAAGAAAGACAGGGAACTGCTGGAGAGAGTCCAGCAGAGGCTACAAAGATGATCAAGGGAACGGAGCACCTGTCTGATGAGGAAGGGCTGAGAGACCTGGGGCTGTTTAGCCTGGAGAAGACTGAGAGGGGATCTCATCAATGTTTATCAATATCTAAAGGGTGGGTGTCAAGAGGATGGGGACAGACTCGATTCAGTGGTGCCCAGTGACAGGACAAGAGGTAACGGGCACAAACTTGAACGTAGGAAGTTCCATCTAAACATGGGGAGGAACTTCTTTCCTTTGAGGGTGGCAGAGCCCTGGCACAGGCTGCCCAGAGAGGTGGTGGAGTCTCCGACTCTGGAGACATTTCAAACCCGCCTGGACGTGATCCTGTGCAACCTGCTCTGGATGAACCCGCTTTGGCAGGGGTCGGACTGGATGATCTCCAGAGGTCCCTCCCCACCCCCATGCCCTGGCTTGAGCGACGCAGGACTGATTTTCAGTAATTTTACTTTTCAGTAAGGTCTCTTCTAATGCTTGGGAAAACTGTACTTTTAGGAGACTCTAGTGTCTGAATTTGTGAAAATACTTACTTTGCAGCCAGCCAGTGGAGCAGGCTGAGGATCATCCTGGTGTATCTTATCTTGGTACGGGCATCAATATTCGTTCTTTAGTGTTATTAATGTTAATTATCTCCTCTTATCCTATTAAATCTGTTCGTGTTTCAACCCTCGCGTTTCCTTGTTTTTTCCCGATTCCCCTTCCCGGCTGGGGAGGGGTCATCGGGTGACGGAATCCTTGTCTGAACGACAAGAAACTCTTGCGGGTTCCCCAAATCCGACCGCCCCAGCCTCTGCCGCACCCGACCGCCTGCCAAGCGCCTGCCTACGAAGGCGGTGACGCATAAAGCACGTCACCCCGAGGACCCGGCCCAGCGCAGACC
>VFFE01006716.1:328435-392802 GCA_008921705.1 Burhinus oedicnemus | reverse complement strand
CAACCGAGCTTGGAGCGCAGCCGCCCTCCGCGTCCCCCCTGCGCCCCGCCCACTGCTGGAGAGCGAGGCCGGGGATTGGTCGGCAGCGGGGAGCGGCCCGCCTTCGGAGCTGTCTGATTGGCTAGCAGCGCGCGGTGCGCTGGGTGTCATTCCCCGTGGGGGTCCCAAACACTGTCAGTGAGGCGGCGGGCGGAGGGGAGAGGCGGCAGGTGAGGGGGACGGGGCGGCCGCCGGCGGGGACGGGACCGGGAGCGTTGGGCGAGGGCTGTGGGGCGGTCCCGGGCTCCGGGGGAGCGCTGCGGCCGGCTCTGAGGGGGAGCGTGGGGGTGTGAGGCCGGGCAGGGGCCGGGGCGCTGAGGGAGGGAGGGTGGAGGCCTGAGGGAGCCACCGGCGGGTGGCCCGGGAGGGCGCGGGGCGGGCGGAGAGGGGCGTCCGGCGGGTCGGGGCGCCTCCCCGGATGGCCGCGGCCTGATTTCACCGTCGGGGGAGAGGCCGGTCGGGTGGGAGCGTTTTGCTCTGGGGTTGCTCAATAGCGGGCGGTTGAGGGTGCCCGGGGCTTCCCGGCCGCCGCCTCCCTGGGGCCGGCGCTCCCGCCTGCGGGAGGGCCCCGGTGTTGGAGCCCCTCGGGGGTGCGGGGCAGGTGACAGCGCTCCCGGCCCGGGGGCGGGCAGCGAGCACCGGCTGGCGCAGGTGTCCCGCTGGATTAAGGCATAGTATGAAGGGATATTTTATCATTTACGCGCTATTTTCTCTTTAAATGTTGCTTAGGCTGTCTGTCAAACTTCAGTTGTATGGTTGAATGTTTTGTTATTAACGTCTATGGGGCTGAGCGCTGATCGTTGCCTCGCTTAATGGGGCTGCCTAAACACGAAATGATCCCAATAACCGATACCGTGCTGGGAATTTGGCTTTTCCTCTCGCTTTACGTGCTGGTGCTTGGTGTGGGGCAGGAGGGGCAGTGGAGCTGATGGATGGCGGACTGAAGAGGTGGCTGGGATCTGTGATGCTCCTCAGGTGTTTTTTGCCTTTAGGAACGTAATGCTGAGTTTTCACATGGAAGAACAGATGCGTGAAGGAAAACTTGAAGGCGACACAAAAAGCTGACATAAATAAAGTAGAATGCGTTCCATCACACTTTTTGTGTTAGCTTCAGTGTAACCCATTACAGGTTTTTAGGAGTACAATACACTGCAGTTGTGATTGTGCATGATTCTTATACAATTATTTTCAAAGACAACAGCTCATTAGCAAGTAATAGTCTTAAATAATGCTGATGATATCTCTGCCTGTACCTCTATCTTTAATGCACGGTTTGAAGAAAATTTTTCGCTTTATCACGTAGGTTTGTGTTCTTTTTTGCTTTCACGTACACTGTAGGAGCTGTACTGAAAAATGAGGTTTGTTAATTTTTTTTTTTAAGAGTGCTGCATAGCGTCATAGTGCCATACAGGTTTGTGTAAGTCGGGTTTCCTTCTTCGAGAAGTTTTTTCTCATCCTGAAGAATATGTCAAGAACTAGTGTCGTAAATAATCCTGATATAAATTATTATTATTAAAAAGAAATGTGTTTCTTACAGGTATCTGCAAAGAAACAATGGCGACAGAATCTCCACGCCGCCCTAGTCGATGTACTGGAGGAGTGGTGGTTCGCCCACAAGCTGTCACGTAAGCACGTTCCAGAAGAATCGCCCTTATTCCGAATGCTTTTTATTTTCTTGTAGAAGAAGGACCTAGCCTGAATTTTCTTTCAGCGCCAGCTGTAAGGGCTTATGTTGACAGTATGGTTTTGTTCCATTGAGTATTTTCCAATAAAATAAAGTAAACCGATGTTGCATTCTTGTCTCCTAGGACTGTGCAGGTCAAAGTATCTCCCTAAATGGGATGCTTTTAGCTTAATACACTCAAACCTTCAAAGCGTATGTTTTAAAGAAGAATACTTTATCTTGCAGTTTTTTTGTTTACACAATTTTGTTTGCTGTACAAACACTACACTAGGTGTAGGTCAGTGATTGCAAACGCCTTCCTTAGGCTAGAAGAAACGTGTGTAGCATGTTCCTTTCTTGCTGTTCTTTTTAATAATGCCTTGTCATAGGGGTGGATGTATTAAAACATGTAAGCCTGTCATTAAAGTCCTTTAGTAAGTAGAATTGTGGATTCTAATTTCTTTTGCTTGAGAGAACAAAACCAAGAACAAAGGACGAAGCTACCTCTCTCCAATCAGAGTGCATAAGACACAACTTTTTTTTTTTTTTTTTTCTTGGGCATCCTTATTTTCATTGTGTTCACATGAAAATACCTTCGTGGCAAAAGAGCTTGGTAAGACGGTCTGGAAGATTTATGGTCTCATCTTTGTTAAAGGATTTCTGTAGCAGTTTTTCTTTTTTCCTGGGGATGTTTATACTGCTGAATTGTTGCTGCAAACTGGGATTGTAATGAAATGTTCACTTGGACTATCACTTTGAGTGGCTGTTAGTTTGCCGCTGGAGATAGCTGTGTATTTCAACAGCAAGATTCACTTTATTTTGACCAGGGAGCACAAGAAACCTATCGTTGTAGGTTAACACAACAAAAAGTTGTGTTAGAGGTTTGTCTTTCACCATATGATAGAATAAGCATTTTATGTTGCAGAATTTCTCAACAAATGCATTTCTGTTTGTAATGACCTTTTCTTCAAAGTATGCTTAAAAAATAATAATAGAAAAACACTGTAAGAATAAGATTATCTGCCCTTTTGTCGTATTAAATATGGTGGCTTGTTCTTCAGGTATACCTTTTCACCTCAAAAATTTCAGTCTTTTTGATAAGAGTTTGTGTATGTTGAGCAGCCTGCGTCAGCGTTCTACTGCTTACGTTAAACTCCTAGACTCTTATTAATGGAAGATTTTTTTTTTTTGGTAGGTGGTGGTGTTTTGGCAGTTTTTAAGCATTTTAAAGATACCTTCTTGAAAGTTTTTTTTCAACTTCAGGAGGGATTTAGAGTACATACACTGAATAAAACATTTCCCAAACATCAACTTTTTTTCAAGATGTACTTGAGGGGCAGGAAAAAAAGGTACTCATTTCATGAGCTGGAAAATTAAGACAGTATGACTCTTGCTGGTAGGCATTCACATGAGAACTTCAAAGACTGTATTTAGTACCATACCTATAGACAAGTAGTATTGCTAGGTAATAAAGGGCTCTGAAGGTATACAAAGACAGTTTTGGTGACCTACATAAATCAAAGAAGAACCAGCACTAGAAACCACAGCTCATAAGGCCTCAGCTTAAAGCAGTAATGCAAACTTTGATGCAGTAATCCTTGGATTTCTGAAGAAAATCTAGTTTTGTCATGAGTTGGAATAAGCTTTCTAAAATCTAAAACTTTGTTTTAGATTTGTCTTTGTTTTCAGAGAGGAGTCAACCAGTTAAGCTGATACTTCAAGTCAAATGCTGCAACAGCTGTATCTTCTGCATTGCTGTGTATAGGGCAGAGTACTTAATTCTTAAATACTAAACACTCCAATTTCTATTAAAAGAATCTTACGCAGCACAGTTTCAGAAAGCACGAAGATAGCATGTGTACCTTTGGACATCACGAGTCTAGATTTCCTAGATTACAGTTTTTCTGTGTTGCTGTTAGAAATCTTGAGTTAGCGTAGGAAAAATGACTACCAATATAAAAACTGATTTGGGGGCTGGCAAAGCTGTTACTTAATGAGTTAAAGTTTTAAAAATGGTTTCAGACTTTATGAAGATAGTTCGTGTTGCCAGCATGTTTCAGTATTACTCATTACAGAAAGCACAAACTTTCTGTGTAGTTTCAACACCGTCTGTCTAATATAGTCAACCCACAGTGTAGGTTGCTCAGCAGTTACACAAGAGACTCACCGCTTATGCAGGGATAAGCTAATAAAAGCATTAGTTTAAATCTTAAATGTATCTTCTGTTATAAACTATTCTAAAACATTGCTGCTAATGAACTTCCGAGAAGGAATAGGCTTCCCAAGCTATAAAATCTTATCTGAAAATACCTCCTTACTATTCTTAGGGTTTTGTTCCATCTCCTGCCCCCCAGTGCTACCACTTACTTCGTCATGGTACATCACGCATGTGAGGTCTTAAAGTTTACTTGCCCCCCCCAAGGACAGCTGCAGCCCTTAGCTTTAGTCCTCATCTTCAGGATGTAATAGCCAAATTGAGTAGAAAAATACTGAAGAGTAGCTTCCAAATGCCTGTTCTACTTCAGTCAGCCGCTCTGATGTGGAGAACGTGGTTTATTTCTTGACTGTTACTCTTTATACTTTTCCCCTAAGCAGTTACTTTATAAACAGGTATCACTGAGCTTTTTACAGACTTTTAGGCTGCTATTTGTATTATCAGAGTGTTTGGCAGTATATTAAGTAACTGCATTGCATACTTAGTATTTTCCTTTGTGCTAAATATTGTACATGTTTTCTCTGGTGATATGTCTTTCTTAATATATTCACAACTGTTTCTGAACTTCAGTGACAGTTAAAAATTCTCCTTCTGTTTTCAAGGGAACAGTCATACATGGAAAGCGTTGTTACGTTTCTTCAAGATGTTGTGCCACAGGTAAGTATAGATCTTCAAAACTATTTTTTCGGTGGACAAAGCAGTTTAAGTGTGTGTCGGGTGGACCAAAATATCACTGAAACACAAAAGCCAGATTTTTTTTGTTTTTTGAATATGAATCTTGAGACCAGGTTTTCGAAAGCAGAGGCTGCGTACTATCTGAGGCCTACAGATTTCCTCTGATAGGTAATAATTTAAATGAAAATCTTACCTATGTGGAAGTTGAAGAATTACAATATAAATAGCAGGAAGACGATTGCAGTCTTTTCCTACGATAATTTTGGCAATAGAATAGTTGAGGAGGGGAGAGACTGGGCATAATACTTGCTCTGCCTCTTACAAATCTGTTTTTTCTGGGTTGTAGTTGGAAACCTGTGTATGAACCCTGGCTGGATTGGTGTTAGAACAACTTGGTAGACACCCTTTGTCACCTTAGCTTTTATCTTTGGCTGAAAAGGAGAAAGCTTCTTTTGCCTCCTTTTTATCTGGTTTCCTTAACTTGCCTCAGAGTGTCCTGGCTGCTGTGGGACAGTGGAGCTCTGCCTAACCCACTCTTCTCCAGTGATGAGTTCTGCAAAAGAGGAGTTCTGACTCTGCTTTTTAAAATAATTTCTCCCCCCCCCCCCATTTCTGGGATGTTCCTCTCTGGAGAATAACCATGATGCTTATAGTCTGCTCTTGGTCATAGTTTTCATGGTTAGCAGCAGCATGAAAGTGGAATGATCACAGCTGTATTGCTCATGGGCCTCTCAGTAGCAGAGGGAAACTAATTTTGTTTTGTTTCTCTTTGGGAAAGCTGTAGTCCGTAGTGGAGGAGCATTGCAGCTAATTGTAGCCTCAGGAAAACTATCTTAGTTCTTATTTGAACGATTATCTTGGTTAGTTAGTCATGATTTTCCTCAATAATAATATTAAAAAAAAATGCTCTCAGTAATAATTTGTGAAATGCATTTTGGACTCATGGTCAAAAATAGCCAAATTTTAATTTAAAAGATTGCTGCATTCCCCACGTGCCTCCATTTTTTTCCCCCTCTGCAGTTAAAGGATACGGTCTGTGTTTTATTTTACAAATCAGTTTGCCTTGGAAGCATGGAATGTGATTTGTTTTGAAAAGTAATACCCACACTTATTTTTTTTTAAATTTGTATTTTTAGTTCATGTTACTGCTTTTCTGGCAAGTATAAAGTGATTATACAAGCTCTTTTCATATTTAATCCAAAATACTGCACCGTATTTTGTTATAATTCATTTGGAAGTGATGGTATTTCTACTGTAGCTCACGTTCTTACTGCCACAGTGTCTCCTGAGAACTGTAAAACTTGCAGTTTGGAAACACTGCAAGTCTCCTTCACAGTTTCTTTTTGTATCTCATCTTTTTATGGAAATCTGTAGAATGCAGAACTGAAACATGGATCTGTTCTACTGAAACTGCAGTTTATTCTCTTTTAAATGGCTATATTAAAGATGTCACAAATATACCTAAAACTTGTCAGTAAAATAAACTATGTAGTAAGGGTCTCTTTCTTTCCTCAATCTTGCTTAAAAAGCTTTTAAGTAAATTAAAGAGAATTCTAAAAGTAAAAATACCTCACATGAGGACCTCTAACATTGCTTTTAGAAGTAGTATACAACTGCGAAAGTTAACCATTGTAGAAGCTACTGTATTTTAGCTTGACTAAATTGCTGTAAGACACGTAGCATTTCTAACCTGCTCCAGAAGACTTATTTTTATATGTGTCTTGTCATTTCTACATTAGTAAGTGTTGTTATGCTTGTTGAGTTATATTTAGTGTGGTGTATATTGATCACGGAACCGTTCATTTTTGAAATAAAACTTCACAGGAATGCTGGTGACAAAAAGATATGTGTGTATCTGTTTTTCTTTTTTTAACTTACATTCCCTCCTGTGGTCTATAGGGGGAGAAGAAAAGGGTGTTAAACTTTCTTATTGCAACCCTTTTGCTTTTTGTCCAGGCCTACAGTGGTACCCCACCAGCAGAAGAAAAGGAGAAGATCATTTGGGTCAGATTTGAAAATGCAGATTTAAATGGTATGGCTTCATTTTCTCTCACTTATTTTTGTGATTGTTGGGTCCACGTACAATAATTTCAGTCAGCTTTATCAGTAAGCGGCGTTGACTCAAAATTAACTATTTCGTTGCCCTGCTGTAGATAGACTAAGACTAAATTCTGAGTAAGCGCGCTTTTGTTCAGTATCTGCCAAGTAGCAAAATAGGCCTTGTGCCTTCATTAAAGGCAAACTAACACTTGCTTAGGAAAAGGAGCAAGTTAAAAAAAAAAAATTCTTTTCCTTAAGGTAGTTAAAAACAAAGCATGGAACTGAATTTGTCATCTACTGTTTGATTTCAGAGCCAGATTATCTAACTGTGAATCCAGTCCAGGTCCCAGACGTATTTTCAGTGGTGTGGTAGAATTCAGAGTAATGTAGAAGGGAAGAGCACTTGGGTAAAATGAGCAGGAGATTCCATGATGTCTTTCAGGGAAATAATAGAGCAAAGCCACAAACTGTTCTTAAAATGTAACTTGCTTGTCACTGCCAGTGTCTCTTAATAAATCATCAGCAAAGACTACTGACTTAGTGGGAGAAAATATTGATTGTTACAGGCTTTTTTTAAGAGTCTCAAGTAGATCCCTGCTGAAGATCTGAGCTGCTTTACCTGTCTATACCCAGTTACCTTTTTGTGAATTAAGAAGGTTAGGGACTGAATGAGAGATGGTTGAATGCTGCTGTCAGGTAGTTACTTCTTGAATTAACTGAACGTGTTGGAGTTGCTTGTGGTATGTTTGCTTGTCGTCCCTGGGGAACTAAGGGACCTGCTTTCTGGAGAACACTGGGTTTTAAGTCTTTCAGCAAATTGCTGTTTCTTGCCTGCCGTCTTATTTTGCTGTCTAGAGCTCTATGGTAAAGGCTTATTCTGGTCTCAGATGAAGTAATAGCAGCCATAGCCAGAGCCGCGATGGGGCATTTTCAGCCTTTCCAAGAGGTTAATAGGGAAGATTATATGTTTTCCAGCTGTTGAAATGGCACAGAGGCTGGCAGCTCATAAATTCATGGTTATTAGAACTAGAAAAGACCTATCAACCTGTATATGGCATTATGTCCAGCTTTAGGCTACTTGAAGTTTGTTTGCTTGTGGGTTTCTTTCCCTCAAATGTTTATTTTTAAAAAATCTTAGGCATTCCCGCTTTAGGTTCTTTCCTACAGTATAAAAAAACCTCTTTAGAATATTCTTCAGAATCCTTCATATTCTGTTAAAATTTACTTTTATACAGCCTAATCTGATTGGGTGTGCGTACATCCTCTTTCACCATCCTAAATATTTCCTCTCTTTCTTTGATGCTTACATGCTTGCAGTGAGCTCTTGTTCATTCTCTCATGGTTGAAAATGTAGTTTTAGAGGGCTTTACTCAAGAAAAGCTTAATATTTTTGATTATTACGTCCTGTAGCACTTTTCTGCCTGGGGATTTTCTTTGTTTGGTAAGGTTGGTGTAAAGATTAATTACATAGAATCTAGAAATAATTTTGACGAGTCTGTGCATTTGTAATTTCTGAATTTCTTAATGTTTATTTTGTTGGTCCTTTGCAAATTTTTCTCTATTTGAAAAGTTTGCCATGTTTTATTAATCATTGGAGAAAGAATTACAGAAGTTTTTGGGGTATTTAGTGACAACCCACATTGTAACCCCCAAAATTTTTCTCCATCATTTTAAATTTTAGTGCTTTCTAGCCTCTCAGTGAAACTTTAACAAATCTTACGTTTGCCTAAAAGAATATATTTCAGTATTGTTCCAGCATAAAAATTAAACCACTTAGCTTTTACTTATGACAACGGCACCATGCATTGAGAAAACACCACCTAGTATAACTGACACCAGCCATAGTTGATCATAACCTGTTAATAATGGCTTTGGTATTTAAATCCAATATAGATACAACGAGGAATATGGAGTTTCATGAAATACATAGCACTGGGAATGAACCACCATTACTGCTCATGATCGGATACAGTGATGGAATGCAAGTCTGGAGTATACCTGTAAGTACAGAGTTCGCTTCTGTGCCAGAGGCTTTTTTGTTTGTAATGTTGTGTTATGACTTTAATATTTTATTTTTAATTTTTCCTATTGACATGGAAAGAACGAACATTTACCATCAATGTCATATGGTTTGTATGTAATATGCTTGTCTTAAGATTAATACTGAGCATCAGTCAAACACTTGAATTCATATACCTTCAGATTTTAGGGCTTTTTACAAATTATTTCTGTTAAGTAAATTTTCAGAATCAAATTGGGAGTAGTGTTTGACATTATGAAGTAGTTTGTATCCCAGAAAGGACAGAAATCTTTTTAACCTACAGAAAGGAATGAGGGTGGAAAAATATGAAAAGAATTTGTTTGTCCCAGGAATGAAAGTATGACAGTATTAATTGTATTTTACAATCACATGTTTGTCATGTACATGATTTGCAATTTTAATTTTATTAAAGTCTATGTGTGCATATGGGTTTGATTTCATCCTGTCATACGCACACCCTGCAGTTTGTGTTTCAGAGCGGTTTATGAGCACATGGTCTTAATTTGGGGAATTTCCCCCAAATTTCTTGAAACTACAGAATAAAGTTTAATACAGTAGGTCATAAAATTCTTAACTTAAAAAAAATAAATAAAATTGTTCATAACACCTTGTCCTTCAAAATAATGCAGAGAGGATGGAGTTCTTTCTCTTTGTAAAATACATTGTGGTGTTTTTTTTTTCTTAGAGGTGTGTATATTTTTTTTTAATAACTTTTTGGTTAGCCATGTAGGATGTGTTTATATACCAGTAGCTTAGTATAATAGAAAATAATGTTAATTTTTACACCAAAAGTTAAGTTAAATTGAGTTTCACTGGAGTGTGGGAAAGCTGGCTTTTTACCCTCTTGATTGCATATTGTTAGCTGGAGATGAGGAAGGAAAAAAAAAATGCTGCGCTTTTACATTTGAAGGAGGGTTTAATGGAAATGGAGTAAGACCTAGTATACTTCACTAACTTTCAGTATTTAGTAACTTTTGACTAAAATTTAGGAACATTTTAACCAAAATAGAGGAAACTGTATCTGCTTGTATGTCCTGAGAAACTATGTCTAATTCTAATTTTCATGGCTTTATTTTTAATGGAGCAAAACGTATCTTTGGATTGTGTGTTTTTTGTTTTTTTTTTAATATGCCATTCTTACTGCCTTGAATACTAAGAATGGGTTTATAGTATATAATTAGTTTTGTACACTGTTTTGAAGACTGATCAGTTTTATATTAGTGTACAAATCAGATTATTGAAATGGTTCAGAAAGGCTTTGCTTTGTTCGTCGAAGTGTATTACAGAAAACAAACATTAGGTGTCACTAAGATACTGAGCTAAGAGAAGAAGTACAACTGCAGCAGTACCAGGAATTCTAGCACAAGTTGATCAATCAGTTAAGATACTGTGAGTAGCCACATAGACTTAAGCAAAAGAATTTTTATAAAACCGTTTACTTGATCCTGCTGAAATGTTCTTGTCCAAATGAATGCCTGTTTTCTGAAAAATGTATGGAAGTATGTTGTGGTGGGACTTCTGGCTGCTCTATGATACGAAGAGCTTTGTGTGTAGCAGAGATTGTTCGGTTTTTTTTTCCTTCTCTGTGTATGTAACATGCCCTTGCTTTGTGGTTAGGGGAGAGTTCTGTGCATCCCTTGTAAGTGACTTTCTGTGTTGGAATGAAAGAGTGTCTCCGTCAGAGCTATCTGTATCAATGCCCTTGAGAAATTCGTTGTGGGATGGGATCTTACACGTATAAGGAGAGCAAGAATGAAAGAAGAGAGTCTCAGTTCTTTGGTACGTGAACAGATTAGCTTGGTGTAACCTGTTCTGCATTAATTGTCTGCATTTGAACTCTAACCCCATGGTACTCTACAGTAAACATGAAATAATTTGATGGAGATTACTAACAAATGACGAATTAAACTACCTTGTTTATCTGGGTTTATGTGGAGTAAGCGTGCTTACTGGTACTGTCAGGCAGGTAGTGCAAGGTAGCTTACCCATGTTTCCGAGTGGAAATGAGGAGTTTTCTTTGCATTTGTGGGTGGGTTGCTTTTTTTTTTTTTTTTTTTTCCCCCTTTCCCTTTCCCTTCTTGTGTCTGAATTAGCCACAAGCTAGGCCACAGATTACCTGATGTTACCTTCTTTTTCAGTAGGACAATACAACCAGGTTGTCTTTTTTCTCCAGTGTATTTCACTTCTTCGTAATTCCTAGATTTTGATAGTATTTAATATTTCAGGAAAAATAAGAAAAAAGAAATTGCAGGACAGTTTCTCTTAGTGTCATTCATTTTTTGCAGAGGTATTTTTAATGGGGGGGGGGGGAAGCCCAGTTAAATGGAAAAAATGCCAAATGTGGAAATACTTTACCATCTATCTTAAGAATGTCAACTGTAGAGATACTGCATCACTTTGTCAGCCCTTCGTTTGTATATTCTGTGCAATTTTGAGACCATGCCAGACAGGTACAGCTTCAATGTGGATGTGTTAGTACCATGTCAATGTTGGAATGGTTCCTTTGTTAGTAAGATGGTCTTGGAGAGTTTCTCAGATTGATAGTCTTGAACATCAATTTTAAATATCTTTTCAGAGGAGGATTTGTATATCCAACGAATTTGGAGGTAACGTAACCTGTTTTTTCCTGTGTTGTTTCTCCATCTCATTTTTTTTGCTTACTTAGTCTGAGAAATAAAATCTGGCACTTATGCGACTGACTTAAATATTTAGAGTTTATTTGGCACCACTTTTTTGTGTCCTTTGGTATTATACAAACTTTCCTTCTTGATCTTGCTGAATATTTAGCTTGTAATTAAGCAACATTAATCCAGTTAAGAAAAAACGGTTTAAATAGTTTAAAAACCTTTCGATCTGAAAAAGCAACAATTTGACATTTATGTGAAAATCTACTCAGTAAGGCTATTATCTGTCGCATTGTGCTTTTTATTCATACAATCGAGCCTCTATTCAGCACTTAATAAAGTAATGTGTTGCAGGCAGTCCAGTTTGTGTCTGAGTGATTATGAAGTGTTTATGACAGCTTCTAAGCTGACACTCTCCGTAATGGTGTTACATTGACTTCTAAACACCTTCGCAGTCTGCCTCCAGGAGTGTGTGTCTCTTTGCAGTCTGAGTGGTTTCACATTAACATCTCCTTGGAGTAAGATCTTTGACTACAGAAGTGTTACTTGCAAATGGAAGATACCATTAGGGCTGCTTCAAAGGACTGAAATAATGTTTGGACTGCTGGGTGCTGAAGCAAGGGATGGGGTTTTGAAGTGCAGTGTCTAAATCTGTATTGCATAAGAAGCGGAAGGTGTCCATCCAAACGACTTTTCTTTGATCTTTGTTTTGAAATGAGGGTGGGAAGGTTAAAAGTGTTCTTAAAATATGCCTCGCTAAGTGGGGAGAAATCTGGGAATATACAAAAGTATGACTAGACATTCCTATTTGATAATTGTGCAGTGTAGTTTTGTGTTTTATCTGGAATTTGTTTTTCCCTTGGTCCCAGTTTCATGTTTCAAATACAATTGGAATTGGTTTCTGCCTAATGTAGTTTCCAAGTATCTGTTCTAGATGTTCCTGTTCAGGGAAATGCATGTTGGCTGTTTTTGTGGCAGATAACACTTTTTTTGTTGTTGTATGCTGGAAGCTTCAGAAGAAAAAATCATCTTAATTTAATGGTTCATATTACAATTAAAAAAGAATGATCAAGCTTGAGTTGAATAAAGTAGGAACTACCGAAGGGACCTTTTAATAACACGCGCGACTGTGTATTTAGTGAGAAATACTTAAAGGCTGTGGTATAAGGACGCTGCCACAGACTGACGGGATGCCTCAGCCCATATGGTAGGTGACTTCTGTGTGGAGACCTCTGGAATGCAGAGGACTCATTGGACAGGGATGGCATCATGCATTGCCATTTCTCCACTGCCAGACCTTAAATTTCTTTAAATGCTGCTGTCAATAGTACTATGATTTTTTAAGTTGTTAAAACTGTGGTTGCGCTGCAGATGTGTGTGTGGATGTATAGATGGATGTATATGGTAAGTCAGGCATGCCACTTCCATTTTGTTTTCTCAGCTGTTCATCAAAAGCCCTGTCCATTGGGGTTTCGATGTGGTCGTCCTAGTCCCTTTGTAATTCTTCCCCTTTTAGAGCTGGGAAAAGGACTAGTCGCTTATCACAGGGTAAGCTGCAATCCTTCCTCTGTCCAGACCACCTCCTGATAGAGGGTAGCGCTGCTAAGGCTTGCATTAGCCACTCGGAAAATGTAGTAATGGCCTGACCTAGTAACCCTCAAAAATGTCTAAGGATTTCACAAAACAAATAATTTTCTGGGGCCTTGGTCTTTTACACTGCAGATCCATGCAGCACGTAAGAGATTTTCTGGTTTTACACTCACTAAGTGACTGCAGAACTGTTGGAAGATTTTAATTTTTTTTTTTATTTTATTCCTATCGTACCCTATACCAGTTGGAAAAAAAACCACGTGCAACAACCTTTGAAAAGGCTGTGGTGAGAGTCCAGAAGAGTCCAAATGGCATTTCATGTAGTTCTCCTTGAATGGGGTCAAGGCTAAAATGAAGACTCATGAAGGGTGTTGGTACCTGTATTCTACCTGCTTCCAATATTGTTTGCGTCATTCTAGTCTTTGTGTAGAAATGATTAAAAACAGTGCAAAAGTGTCCCCCAAATCAGAATTTTATAGGGAGCCTGCAGCCTGATCGTGCTAAAACTCCTCAAAGTATATGACAAATAAAGTGAGAACATTGAGGAAACTGTAAGCAAAACCATTTCTAAGCTTCCATTTTTTAAAAAATTCAATTAGCGTCATCATACTTTTAAATGCTAGGTGCAATTTCATACTTAATTCAGTCACTAGAGTAGACGTCTGTAATATTCTTTGAGCATCTAAATTCTTATAATCTGTAGGTAATTGCAGAGATTTGTTTTGAATGAAAAAGCAGACTGTTTGAATTTCTAAACTAAAGTGATAAAATTTGTCCTTTTACTTACGGTCCTTCCTTACTCTTCCAGTAGTGAGACAACTGGCAGTAGTCTTTAACCCAATATGACTATATCAAACAGTATTTTGTGGCATTATGTGTCAACTGCTTATTGTCATATTATAACATCATGTCATGATATCTATATCATATTTAAAACATATATCAGAATATTAAAAAAAACCAAAACACAAACCCTCCTGATATCTTCCCTGTGCTCTGAGAGGTTTTTTTATATACAAGCAGTTTCCTTTTATATACTTGCATAGAATTCTAAGCATTGAGTTTCGAACTCAATTTTGTTTGAGTTTGGTGTACGTTTGACTTTTTTTTTTTTTTTTTTTTTTTTCTCCCCACCATGTGAAAACCATTTTCTATGGTTGGAAACTATTAGTTATCCTTAGTGTGAACAAAACTTCCTTTGTTCTGTTTTCTTACGGGTGCAAACTGGTATGCTCCAAACAATAAAGCTCTGTCATCAAAAATTAACCAGTGCTCCAGATTTCTGGTCTGTCATGTTTTAAGCAGTAGCTCAAGACGTCTAAGTGGAGGAGAGAGTTCTTCTTCCTCTTTCAATCTGTCATTGTGGGAAGACGGCGATGAAGACTTCACTGGGGGCCGGGTTTTGAATTGGCGTGTTCTTTGCGTGCAGCCTTCGTGTAGGTCTGGGGCTTGTGGTTTGATACCAGGCACTGGGAAAGCCGAAATGTTCTATCAGACCAGCTTGGAGCCGTCATTTTGGATTCACTCTTTCATAGAATGAGTACCTGAAGCTGCTTTTATAGCTTAATATTCAATTCTTGAAACCTGTTTGGAAATATTCTTGGCTTTTGGAATGGGAAAGAAAAACTTTTAAGAGCTTTGAAAGCTGCCACAGGGACTCGCTACTTAGCTGGATCAAATCCAAAATGGCAGCCACAGCCTAGTTTCTTCACAGGTGCTTTTTGAAGAATTTAGAGCTCTGTTTTCAGTTCATGAAGTCTATTTATATTTTGTCTATGCTTATGAGACTGCGTAGCTCAAGGGACTGGTAATGGGATGTGGAGCCTTTTACCTTATACGTGCCAGCCACATCTCGCCCAAACTGGCAGTGACAAAGTTGTTAGCCATTTAGTGATGGGGCTGGGCTTACGTTAAATGTAGTTCCTTGTCCCACTTCAGTTCCTAGTGGAATAAGTGTCCCATTCACAGAAAAGATTGGCTGTCTGTGTTGGCTGTCTCAGGAGTGAGATAAGGCCTGAACTGGCAGGAAGATCGGACTATAGAATCTCTCTACCCTGAAGATGGTGCTTTCAGTCAAAATTGATACACGTGGCCTCAGCAATGGTAAAAAAGTTGTATGTTTTATATAGATAAATGAAGAGAAAACCACAGTTAATTGAGAAGTTTATAAGACTGCAAATAGCAGAAGCTTCTACTGGTGGTAGTGTTTAAAAAAGTTAATTACAAGTCAAAGAAAATCTTGAACTCTAGAGCCCTAATGCATTTTTCAATGCCAGACAAACCAGAGGGACAAGCAAGCTTTTGCTAATTCAGGGCATACAACAAAGTCCAATGTCTTCTATGATTACCTGTTTCTATAGAACAGTTAAGGAGACACAACTTCAAAAAAAATTCTTTAAGAAAACTGTTATTTTATGGAGCTATGGTAGGTTAAGTATTGGTGCTTTGATTTGATCCATGTTGTAGCATCATGTCCAGTTTTTTTGTAAACTTTTTTGTGCTTTTTAATGAATTTGGCTTTTTCTTTACAAATCAGATGCCAGTGGTTGGGTGGCATTTTGTATTTTCATTACAAAATCGACAGTGGGGGTATATCTTAAAACTCTCTCCTTTTTGGCTCCCAGGTGTCAGCAGCATATAACCTGCTAAGTACCTGAGCTGTACAGATGGCTGAACGTTTACTAGCCTTTTGCCTTCGTTCTAAACAGTTTCCCCTTTCCTGGGGGGGTGGGGTGGGGGAAAAATCCTACACAGACTGAGAGGAAAGGACGTTACACTACAGTATTAAACATTAGTGGTCTCCAAACAGGAGCTAACTACCTATAATAATCTTGTCTTCGTCACTGTCTGATCCTGTGGCTTTGGTTCGTCCATTTAACCTTTCTTTCTGTAATTTCCCCCAGTCTAAAATGATAAAATAGTTATCTTTCAAGTAACAAATATTAATTATTAAAAAGTAAAAGCATTGTATGCATGAAAAGAGCTGGATTGGGATTTTCACAGTAGGTGCTGAAGTACAAATAAACTGAATTTGTATTTGTACATTGGAGGCTTTTCTTTGGAAATCTCAACTTTAAGCTCTACCAGGTCTTGGCATCACAGGCTAAATAAACATGCTCTCTGGACTTCTGTGTATTTAGGAGCAGAAACTGAGTTAAGAAGGTTTGGCCTTCTTAGTGTATCTTACTTTTGGGATTATAACTTTATTTGAAGTAGATTGGAGTTAGAGCTGATGTGTTGGCATAGTTAAAAAGTAGGAGGAGGTGACTGAATTGGGTTGGATTATTTGAAGTGAATCACTTCTTCCGTACTTCTGTTATGCTAGTTCTTTTCCCTCTTGTTTTCATTCATAGCCATTGATATGCATACACATGTGAAACAGCGTTTTCATGATTCGGGGGAAAAAATCTTTAATTGCCAATAATAATAGTTCCAAGGCCTCAAATTTTTTTTTTTCTTCTTCATTGCCTCCTTTCCCTTTTTATAGAGCTGATGTGTTCTGATGGATAGAAAACGTGCTGCTGTCTTCATCTCTTTTAATCTCTTTATTACTCTCTTTAATTTTTCTCATTTTCTGCTTAGCTGCGCTCTACATTTTTCCAAGCTGTCTTTTCTGGATGCAGATACTATCTATGTGCCCGCCCCCCCCCATCCTCCAAACTCACGATCTGTTAAAAACAACCAGCGAACCTTTACTGAGTTGATTTCTGATCATCGTTCTTTTGTCTTGTATAGAATCTGGTCAGCAAGCTCTCCAGAGCAGAGGCCTCTAGCTGTCCCAGAGGGAGAATTAAACTTGCTTTGCAAAAGCTGAAGCACTACAGTGTTGTATGTTGTTCAGATACTGCTGCTAGCTGAGGAGGAGAATCCTCCGTGACTGGAACATCTGCCTAATAAAATAAAAGCAGGGTAGACTAAGGGATTAATTCTCATATTGATTACAGTTTTAAAACTGTTGTGTCCATCAGGAATAATTCATTGACAGTGATGTTGGTTCATACCGATGTGAAACTGCTCGCTGTCTGCAAAACTAAAATGGCTAAGAATGTTATTTCCCCAAATCTGTGTAGTTTGAATGTTATTTCAGGTGTCCTATGGAAAAGCAGTAGTTCGCTACATTCTGTGTTTATTTACTGTTTACAGAATGATGGGCCTACCTATGTAGTAAATAATGTTTTCAAAGTAATCTTATGACAGACTTGTGCTTCGGTGGGGCAGGTTTCATTCTGCCCACGTTATCTAAAGTAGTGATAATAATGAGGCTCGGGGTTAAGACTGGAAGTAAGCTAAGAGTCTGAAGTACTATACTTATGATTTGTTGGTTAAACAGTAGTAGTATTTTAACTTTTTGAACGTGTGATCTGAAGTGCAGAAAGAAATGGGAACAACTATAAAATGACATTTCAAAAAGCTAACTTGGTTTTATAGTTTATTGATTCATAAGAACCTTGTTCCAAATTGCATTAACTTCTGATATGGTAAACTGCTTGTTTGGCAAATCTTTATGCCAATGCGTTGGCTACGTTCTTAGTCTCATTACATCTGTTTTAAGTTGTTGGTTATTTGGAAATGAGCTTCATAATGTTTGCCATTTTCCTGAAGTTTGACGTTCCGTATCGGATCCATTACCAGGCAGTTATGAAAATGCATTCTGACTGACCATTTACAGGAAGTCTGGAAATTCTTCTTAACTGCTTCTGGTTTAATCTTTTCAAGATTGCCATAAGTGACAAACTTAATTAGTTTGACTCCGTATTTTTAAACATAATTTTCACACCTGGAGAATATAGAATGTACCAATATATCAAACTTTCTGATCTTTTACCACTGATGTTTGCCACTCTTGATCATTGGTTAGTTAGCATTTTTCTTTGAAACATACGCTGTGTAGAATAAATGCTTGTGTTTCGGATTCCTTGAATTTTTGTTAATTTTAGTCAACAGTCAGCTTACAAGTCTTGTTTCTTTTAAAGCATGTATAGTCATTAATAGTAGATAGTGCTGCTATGTCATTCACACAGTGTAAGGCATGCATTTCTAGAGGCAGGCCATCTTTGTTGATATAATTTGTGTTATTCAAGACTTCTAAGGTATTCTCATTTAGCGGAATTGCATATGGTTTTTTAGAAAGGTAATGTCTTACCAACTTTCTTAGCTACCTTTTGTACAATGTCTTTCTACATACCTTCTGACCTACTAAATATATATATATATTTATAAGTATATTTATTTTTTACTTTGTGTGGTCATATTCCGTATGTTTTGCAGATCAGTGGTGAAGCTCAGGAACTCTTTTCTGTCCGCCATGGTCCAGTTCGAGCTGCACGGATTTTGCCAGCTCCACAAATCAGTAAGTATACATTTACATCGTTCATAATTGAGCATAACTTTTATTTACAGATCTTTGGCCAAATCATTGCTCTAACCTGATATGTAGCTTTTTCTATTAATTTTAAACTGTCACCTTCATAATAGTTTTCTACAAGTATTATTTACTACTTTCTTCCTCCTACTCTGTAATCCAGTGCTTTCTCCAGTTTCAGCTCCAGATTTTAACTTTGATGCTGCTTCCTTTGTAGTTTTGAGGATATGTAGGTATATCTGCACTCAGAGATTAGTCCAGAGATGTTAATGATTCTATTTGGAAACACTTATTATCAGAATTTTATTGCTAGATCTAGAAATTGTTGACATTTATTAAAAACTCCTATTAGTGCATTGTAACATCATTCATCACACATCAACACATTGATAATGTGATGCCCTTCTAAACTCTTAAACTCCTTAAAAGAAGGATAATATGGGTTTGGGTTTTTTTTGTTACCTATTCAGGAGCTGAAACGGAAACAATGTAAGATAATGCAAGAAGTAGTTGATCCAAGTAATATAGTTTGTACAAAGACAAAATATCCTTTTCTGATTATTTAAATATGTTATTTATGAAGAAAGTATCAAGTGTTTTCTAAACTGTGAAATGATCTAAATAGTCTATTAGTACATTAAGTTTAGCAATTGTAGCTTTTTATGAGGTTTTTAAAAAAGACTGCTTTTCCACTCCAGTAAAGGTAATGAGACAATGGAATTTGTTTTTGAGGTGATACTAGCTTCTAATTTGTTTCCGTTCTGCTTATTTTATGTAAACTTTATTCAAATAGTTTGACCTTTTTAGTAGTTGAACTTTTATCATGATCCCTTGAGTGCCGATAGGCACCTCCTCTCTTTTACTGCTTAAATACTGTTTTATCAAGTTCTGAGACAAGCTGCTTAGTTTGTTAAACAGGATTGTTTTAGAAATTCTGAGTTAACCCCCGGAAGAGCTTCCTGCAAAATTTAAGCAACTATGCGTAAACAAGCAAATCCCTTTAAAAAACAACACTGTTCAATCTAAACACAAAATCTGATTGTAGACTTCTTAAAAGCCTAAGATCTGTTGGTGTCCTGGCTCATTTTTGGTTTTGGCAGCACTTTGCTTGTCCACTCTCCCTGTAACTTAGCTGGGCGAGGTATTCTGTGCAGCTGCTGAGTAGTGTTTCTAGTTTAAACTGGTTGCCATGTTTTCCTTCGGGGATGAAAAGAATGTACTTGTAGTATGACCAAGGTTTTTTGGGATTCTGCTGGATTGCAAATTGTACTAGTGTATTATGAATTAATTAGTGAACTAAAAAATATAGCCTAAAACCTAATTGTTTAAATTTTAAATACAAAAATAGTAAATTATAATAATTTTGAGTGTTTCAGAGAAGGTAAATGAAGAAAATTAAAGGTTTAATGGACACATTTTACATTGTCTTGGTGATTTCCTGAGCAGAGGAATATACAAAGTACGAGTATGCGTGGTTCTGTAACTCTATTACAGTTTAAAGTCATTTAAAGCTAAATACTTGAAGCATTTTATTCTGTTAATGGGAACACTGCGTAATTCCTGGTGAGCTATGATTTTTGCTGTTATGTGTTCCTCTTAAAGGAAAAAAGAAGAGAAAGAGAAGTGTAAATGTGAATGAAGTAAATTAATTGAAGGACCTGTAAGTTCTGTTTTTTCTGATAGTAAAACAGTGCTTTCTGATTTTTCAGTCTAGTAGGTTATACTGCTTATGAACTCCTTCAAGCACTTACTCTCTTTCTGTCTCTAAATTGCATATATTTAGCATCTGACAATGATAGTTGTTACATTAGAAAACTATTCAAATTAGGTCATATTAAATTAAGTCAAACCTTTTAAAAACATGTTTTGGTCTCTTTTTACATGGCTTGGTTTAAATAAATCTTTGATTAAAAGTACATGAATATATCACTGACCAGTATCTGGAATCAGATAAAAGTAAAGCTGTAATAAGAGGCCTTAGATAACTAACACATGAGCTTTAATGATTCTGAACAAAATAAAAGGAATTTGTAAGGGAGAAGCTGATTACCATCAGTAGGCTCAAACACTATTTTACTGTAAAGCTGTAAAAAGGGAATTATTGAAAATAGGACTCTGTTGGTGGATGGATTTGGCACGTTCCTAGAAACAGATCTTAGTTTGTGATAAGAGGCTCATTCCCAGGTGTGAAAGGAAAGCTCATGGCTTTAACTTGGTGACTTTACAGTAGCAGAACTTAATAGTTTGTCAACTATTTTGTTAAAATACTCTAGTGCTTTGATGTTGGATCCTCTGCTGCATCATGTGCTTCGTAGCATAATAAAGCATTGTTTGGAAAGAGTTATTTCATACAGGCTTATTTCATGCAGGCTTATTGCAAAAGAGACCTCCTCAAATCTGATTTAGCAGGTTATAAGTGGTCCTAGTAGCAGGAACATGGTGTGGTATCTGGCCTTGCACGCTGCCAGCTGAGATCCGGTGAGGTTTATTAGTTCAGGCTCTGTGCCATGCTGGAGCAGTTAAATGGCTCCTGGAACTGTTCTGACCTGGAACTGTTCTGACCTGGCACCTATACTGCAATGTTCGTGCAGGGTTTTGTCTGAGCCAACAGACCAGGCAAGACCTGACCTGGCCCAGCACTGCAGCACTTTGATGTCTCTGTGTCCATGGCGTGGTTGGTCTGCAGCCTGGATAAGATGTCCTTAAAGAATTGGGAGATTTCTGTAAATAACACTGAAAAATGTAGCTATTAACTCATCTCTGTGGACAGAGAATATCTACGGTTGCCTTCAACAGTAGATACGGCTTTGATTATTTTCTACAGCTTGCAATATAAATGGCCTTTTTGAAGACTGAAGGTTTACACTGTGACCAAATTTTGGGCTTAGGGAAGGTGATCAAGTTGCATAACTAATATTCAGAATATGAGAACATCTCTGTCTGGACGCTGTCGCTCCTAGAAATAAGAATACTAAGTCCTGGCACTTTGTGTGCCACGTGCTGCATCGTCTGTGGAGCCATCTGATTTGGCACAGCTTTTTAACTCGCCTACCTCCTCTTCACTTCCAAATCTGTATGCCGTGATTGAGTTTAGTACTTATTTATGTGTGTACAGGTGCCTGGTTTGCTGGGCTCTGGATTTCTCTGTCTCTTCAGATAAAACAAGCATACAAAGATGTGTTTGAAGCCAAATTGATGCGACTTTGTGGTTATTAGAAGGGAGAAAATATTAAGTCGTAGATACAAAACAAAACTGGAACTCTGCCGCTTAAATTTAGCTACCATTCTCTGTGAACACGAAACCATGATTGGTAACATGATTGTAGCTAATGACAGTGAGAGAACCAAGAAAAAAAATCAGGGTGTATTAACTCCCTCCTCCATTTTATATGATTCATATTAGTGATGTCCTCACTGCTACTCAAGTTTCTCTGTATTGGGCTTCCTCTCACATGGTACCTAATGGTTCTATTGAGCCACACTAACCTCATTATTCATATTCTTTCTTCAGCGTGTTTTGTAATTTTTCACCACTTCGTCCAGATGATGCCTTTCTCATTTCTCTGAGGGAGCTGACGGCATGAATACATACTTGTAGAATTGAAATGATACTGAGTTCTGTATGTTATTAAGTATTCTGTCCTGGATATTGCTACATTTGTCTTGTGCTTTTTCTCTTTTGATTAGCATTTCTGTGATATTTGTAGAGACATTAAGAATATTGCTTATTTATCTGTTCAATAGTAGTTGTATTTTCTTTGACTTATGAAGTTGCTAATAAAACAGTTTCCGAACTCTTCTAGTATTTTTAAAAAATTGTTGTGTTTTGACTTCATTTTGAGGTCCATTGCATATATTCTTACATCAGTGCCAAGGAAATAATACATTTACCTCAGATAGCTTTGCTATTCCTCTTCCTACAAAATCAGAATATTGCTGCTTTCTGAAGTGAGTTAGTGCTCTACAATCTCCCACTTTTCATTACGTAGCCCAGGTCATTTTACAAAATGCTGGCCAAATACCTGCTTTCTGCCTTATGCTTTCACATTTATAAAGGTAGGCTTGCATAGTTTAGTGTCAATCAAGAAACGAGGAAAAGCTGCAGAAATAGCATTGTGTGTGGTAATTCATGGTTAAAGGGTACACGATGGCAGGCTTGTGTGTTGAAGTTTAGATCAGTCGTTGTCTGTAAAACCTATTTCCATGTCTCAGCATTATGAAAATAAATTCCTTCAGTGAACTGAATTTATTGCCATTTTTTAGATTGTGCTGCTTGCACAGAAGATGATATAATAGTCCTACATCTCTCAGTGAATTTGATTGCTTAGTCAAATCGACTGATAAGGGTGAAAAAAACAAACAAGAAAGGAAGTAAAAGAAAGAAATCAGAGGTACTATGTTTAAAACAACTATGGACCAAGGGAACCTGATGGATGAAGGGTTGAAAACTAGAATAAACATGAAAAGCTACAATTAATCGGGACACAGTAGTTTTGCATTTGAAAAATCTGAAACTGTGAAAAGTTTAAATTTTGCAGCAGATTTATCTCTGTCCTCTACTGCTTACATCTTTGATTTCTGGTAAAATAAAATTTGAACCTCAAAAGCTAACTCAGCTTTATGTGCAGGTATACTTAAAAGAACTATAATATTAAAGTTGCTTTCTAAAGGAAGGCAGATGTGAGTTTTGTATGTATTCAACCACTTGGGTGGCTTAGTGGTTTTAAGCCCCTGAAGGCCAAAATAATTGCATAGTACGCAGAGCAGAGGAACGAGCCCTGCAAGCTGAACAAGCAGTAGCAGTTGGTCGCTAGATTTGGATTGGTGTAAGTGGGTCATGCAGGTGCGCATTTAGGTTTTGGTGTTTTGTAACTGTTACGTGGGTTGTTATGGTATAATGAATGTTAATGTGTGTGGATTATAGAAATTACAGAACAGAATTCTCAAGCATAGCAAGGAAGCCTTTTATAGATATTATAGGGAAGAATTTTGGAGCATGACATTTAAAAAAAAAATACTGATTTTTTGGAAGCTGTGTGGACTGACCTGTATCCCACCATTTCAGTTCTGGCCACATCACGTCAATGCTTTAGACAATTAGACCTTAAACTTTCACCGTATTAGACTGATATGTCTTTTAAGTTTTTTCGAACAAGATTCAATCAAAATATTTCTGTCTGTCTTCAATTAATGTGTGACTCTAGAAACATTGATCTCTAGCAAATGTTTCAAGGTCATCTTTTGGGGGTTTTTTTTGGTGGGTTTTGTGGTTTTGTTTTTTTTCATATAAAAAGCTACATAGTTCTCTGAGAATAAAACTGTGGTGCTGTGCAGGAGAAAAACCTACTTTCTCTAAACATGCATAGCTCTCTTTGACACAACTGCCAAGATGATGTTCTCCAGCCACCATTGCTTCTCACAACATCGCTGTCTTATCTCAGGAATGGGAGGGTGGAATGGGCTAAGGCGGCGGTAGACTTGGAAATCAACTGGAGTTGGAGAGGTTCTAGGGTGATAACTTTTGAGGGATGTTAAGAAACAGGTATGATGATGCAGGTATTGAAGAGGGACTTTGAAATGCCTGGGTGATGTTGGGAGTTAAGGGAGGTAGAATAATATGTTGCTCACGGTCTAGAACATTAAATCCTAAAGGAGCACCTGAAGGTGTGGGATGAGGACAGCAGTCGCAGCACCATTGATCAGGCATGATATTAAGTAATGCAGTTAGAGGTTATCTGTACAGGAAATGGAGTGTTTATAGATGCTACCCTATAGATGGTACCCTGAAGCTCAGGAAAGAATTCATTCCTATTTTTAGGACTGACACGAACCTCTTCACTTCTGTTTAAAGTAGTACGTATGCTTTTTTGCATTTGTGTTCAGTAAGAAAGCAGACACAAAATAGTAGGGATTAAGAAATGTTAAGAAATTTATTTTTTTTTTTATTTCCCTTCATTCCCCTCCTGAAAGGAAGAAGCAAAATAGGGAGGGAAACCCGTAGGTAGTGACTGCCAGCCATGTGGCCTAATGCATTTCCAGGTACCCGTCAGCTGACGTGGGGCAGGACCACAAATACAACACAATTTTCAAGTAACAGATAGAAATAAGAGGGGTTTAGTGGAACAGGAGATGCACTGCATTGTTAAATGGCTGTGATGGAACTTGATCAGTGGAATTACATACCAGAAAAATATACTCCATCGTGCATATCTGCTAAATAGGTCAGAATTTGATACGTATACAATGCATTTCTTACTCAAGGGAAACGAGGGTACTTTTCATAGCTTTGAGTAGCTTTTGAGTTCCTGTTAAAATCACTGGGGTTTCATTTTTCTTCTTCAAAAAGGTGTGCTGCTGCTGCTGTTCTTATTATTATTGGCGTTATTGAGAAGCCTTAGCAGGCCCAAGTGATACCTATTCACAGTTTCATCAGAAATACAGTCCATAAGCTGCTTTGAGCTTATGTGTGGATAACCTTTTGACTTCATAAAGTTCTAAATGTTGATTTGTATGAAATTTCATTTAGCCACAGATTTTTTTTTTTCCAGTTTTAAGTATACTAACTGAAGTTGGATTTTTTTTTTTTTTTTTTTAAAAACATGTATCATTTAGCTAAATGGAGCTGTAGATAAGGTGGTGCCTTGTTGGCAGGAAGGACAGTTTTCATTACTTTAATTGTGTGATTTGTCAGGATTTTCAGCTTTTTATAAATGCTGTAGTGTTATATGACAGAATTAAAAGGATTTAGACTAAAAGGAGTTTAAGAAAAAGACTTTGCAACAGGATTTCAATACTTTTTGTATTTGAGGGATTTAGCTAGCTGTTTTTCATTTCAATCATCCTGCTGCATTTTGTTAAACACTGTGTGTGGAGCAGGTGTGTACAACGTCAGTATATCGCACATGCAAATAAACACAATTTTACAAATAAAAATTAATCCACCATAACTTGGAAGATTAAATCGTACCGCAGAACTAGAAAGGGTTGCTGACTCCATTAGGCATTGCAGAGAACAACACATGTCGCTTTTTGCAATCTCATGAATGGGACTGCTATTAACCTGATTTAATGCCCTGCAGAGTCCTCAAAATAATGATCCTTTTCTACAGTATTAATATTTACATCCTGAAAGTATATATTTGAAGTAGAAAATGGATTTTTTTTTTTTTAAATGAGAGCCTCAGTTATTACAGACTGAAATCAGAAGTTTAAGCACCTATTCTACAAATTTTGCAAATCTGTATTGTGGATATTAAAAACTGCTATTCCTTTTGGTTTTGTGCAGTTGTTTCCCTGTACTCCCCACCACCTTTCTTCCCTTTGCTCCCCCTTCCTTGTCGTTAAAACTTAGAAGTAGACCATAAAGAAACATGTGAATTCATGTCTCTAATATATCCTAGTAAAGAAAAGGGGAGGGGGGGGAGGAAAAAAGTATACTTAAATACTTAAGGGAAAATCCTGGCTCCACTTAAATCAGTGTCAGAACTCCTGGTAGTCAGCATTTCACCCTTAATGCTGAGAGCCTAGCTAAGTGAACAGAAACAAATGGAGTTCATCTGTTACTTGCATTGAAGAAAACAAATTGGTTGCCAGATTCTTAAGAAGACTATATGTTTCATTTATCAATTTACAGGTCAGTACATACGGTACAGGTATGACTCATAAAAGCCCTTGAAATAATAGGAATAGAAGCAAAATACATTTGGCCGTTTTAGGTTACTTGTAAAGCTATTGTTGATGGTGAAATTATTGATGTGACCCGTTTGACTTTATAAATACCCAAATGTGTAGGAGGGAAGACTTATCCTTGTACAGATGAGAGTGCTGAACAGCTTTTGTTACAAATTAATTGCATGTACCTGAGTTATTAATAATTAACAGAGACTGTTATGTCAAAATGTATATTGTTAATTGTTGTGCCTTTCTGAATAATGGATTTAGTGCAGTACACCAGTATTTGTGAATTAAATTTTGAACAGACTATATCACTAATATTCTTTATACATCAAAGGGTTTGGTGTATAATGAAGAAAAAAGTTCCATTATTCACTGCACACATGCATGCCTATGGATAGATAACTAAAAAGGCAAAGGTTGAAAGAAAATAGAGGAAATTTGGTAGTGGTGGTGTTGGTGGCTGTCATTCTGTTATTTAAGTTGGGTAGAAATATACCCCAGAATTTAGTAAACACTGTTCACAAGTAGGAGAGAGGGGTTTTTTTGACTCAATTTTAGTTTTATTGCTCTGTTCACGTAGCAGTAAGGCAAAGTTTTCAAAACTTTTAAAATCCCATTATAAGAAATGTGGCATATTTAACAATTTGATGGTTCTGGAGCGAAGGTGTGACTGCAGTTTGGGAAGATGAAAGGCTGGTTTTAATTGCCCAGCTCTGGTGCCAGCGGTGGCGGCGTGCATGGCTCCCGGGGCAGCCCAGTTGGAGCCGAGGATGAGGACGAGCCCGTGCCCAGCTCTGCTGCTGGGGCTGTGCCGGGTTTCCCTGGGGAAGCTAACCTTAAAAGCAGATTGGGCACGTTGTTAGGGTTGTGTTTTCACTTCGAGTGAACAGCAGGCATAGTCTGAGCCTCGCTGGAGGTTGCTTACTTAAAGGCTTCAATCGCTTGGTTGGGGGAACTTACTGAAGACTGTTTTGAATTTAATCTTGTATTTTCCTAGGCGCAGGGCATGGGCTGTAAGCATGGCCACGCTTCGGGCAAACGCTGCCAGCCCGGCTTGTCACGTGCTGAAGCGAGCGGCTGCGCTCTTATGGTTAACACTCTTCCACTCCACTTATAGCTCAGCAGAATAAATTGGAAACCAGTGTGGGAAACCCACGCAGAGTTGGTGACAGCCTTATTACACACAACTTTTATAAAACAATGAAAAGTGAGCGTGTTACTTGTTACAGTTACAGAATCCTTAACCCCCACTGAAACGAACAGAAAAGAACTCTAGAATCCTGGCCAGATTTTGCTACTTGTTTGGTTACTCATTGCTGTCTCTTCCAAGAACAGTTCTTCCAGTGTTCATGACTCTGCCTGTTGTTTTGTATTTCTATCACTAATCTTGTTCAGGCTGTGAGTTTTGTGTTATATATTCAGTATCCTTCAATATATATTGGGCCCCCACAACACGCACACCTATACTTTGAAAGGTAACACAAACAGCACACAGTGATTTGCTTTTTCTTTTTTGCTTTCCGTCTTATTAGGTGCTCAGAAATGTGATAATTTTTCTGAGAAGCGGCCTCTTCTTGGTGTTTGCAAAAGCATTGGATCGTCTGGGTAAGCATATTTTTCATGAATAAAGTCGTATATGTAGATTGTAATCTACTGCGTTTTCTTAGATGACACTACATTTTTAAAGCTCTATTCCTTTTTTGCTACTGGGATAACACTATGAAGTGCTTTTAAAGTTTTTTTTTTTTCAGTGTGTCAGCACACATTTGCCTATGACTTAAGCTTTTTAGAAAGAATAAAAAATAGAGACTTTTGATATAAAATAGGTGAAGAGGTATTTTATTTTGTTCTCAATGTAATCGCAATTTTATAATGAGCCTTTTCTGATATTAATCCTGATCAGAATTATTATTGAGAAGTGTCTGCAGTAATATCTGTGTCTTAAAAAGTGATTAAAAGGTGCTTCAGAATTATTATTGAGAAGTGTCTACAGTAATATCTCTGTCTTAAAAAGTGATTAAAAGGTGCTTTCAAGCAGCAGTCATATGCCAAATGAATTACAAGCACCAAGCAATTTCATTGTTACAGCCACTCACTGTTTATTAGCAAAATACATGTTAAATCTACTTCTTTGAGTTAGAAAAATAATCTAACATTCTTGTCTTGTGCTCTCTGGACAGTATTGTTCTATCACTCCTCTTATAAAAGAAGGTCTTAAGATATTTTATGTCTGTATTAGATACTTTGATTCAGACGGTGCAAAGGATTTATATCTATACCTACAGGAAAATATTTACTTTTCAAGGGTAATCCTCTACACAGAGATTCAAAGGCTAAACAGTTGAAGTAAATCTTCTTACAGTAGTAAGACTAATTTTGTGCCACACCTTTTTCAATTAAGAATTTAATCACTCTGGGTGTGGAGGAAGACTATTAAGTCTGTAAATTTCTCTGTATGTATTATTACTGTGTTAAACTAGAATATTAACGTTACCTGTCTTAAATGTTTAAAACAAAAAGCGTGTAGGGTAGAGAAGTGAAATGTCTTTCTATTGATGCGTTTACAACTTGCAAAGCTGTTTATAGTGCCTTTTCTCCTTCCTCCTCCTGTAAGTGCATGTAATCTCGTGAATAACTTTTTCTACATAAGAGTGCATCTAACTGGTGATGCAAATACTGCTCTTGTAGGACTTTCTGTCTTAATCCAAACAGTGTATCTATATACGTAAAGGATATGTTGGGTAGAAAAACTTTCCTTCATACCTTTGCTTTAGAAGCCGAGATATCTGAGAAATGAACAAACTATAAGGATCGTTATTTTCACTGTGTGAGTGTATTCCTCAGTTAACAGGAAATACTTCAAAGATTATTGGTAGTTTCTACTTTTCTACAAAAAAAAAAAAGCTCATAAGTTTTCAAAAAAAATGGATAGGTTTGTGTTCCTACTTATCAGTAGTTAAATAGCTGCAAATAGAAGATTTTTAAATCAGGGTTTCTGCCGTGACCAGAAGACTAGCGCATCATTAAAAAAAGGAGACGCTGCTGCAGGCTCTTGTTTACCCATTTAATAAAGAACCAGTTTGCTCATGGTGGTAAACCTTCAACAGAAAATTCTGAAACACTCTTCTACATTTACTGTTCATTGCAAGTTGTTTTTGAAAGAGTCCTTGCAAATTACTTACTTTGTCAATAGCTTTCAGATTAAGAGTTGTTTGATAATTTGCCCTCAACTCGAGTCACACTCCTTTTAAACTGGCTCAAGTGTTGCACTTGTTTTTTGTTCTGTTACATTCATAGATCACTTGATTGTATTTCTATAATGATTGTTATGCATAAAGAAGAATTTGTGTAGAACATCAAAATAGCTGTGTCACAAATGGCCTCTGAACCTGTATCACAATTTTAGTTCTGTTCTTAACTTGAGGTTTTGTGCTTAACATAATTTCCTATATATCTTAATGGTTGTGGACAGATAAAACACCTTGTTTAATCATATATCTGAAGAAAATACTACATTTATTCTAGAGGATTTATTCCGAAGCACTTGATATTTTCACTACAGTCATCTCCTCACCTACTTGGGAGATTATGCTGGCTATGGCATGAAATACTGCAGCTGTCAGCACGTTACCGAAACTGTGCAGGGAATAGGAGGCCTATTCTGTCTACGGCAATGGCAGGTAAAAGAATCAGTGGAACGATGTAGCGCTGACACTAAAATATTTCCCATTTAACAGAAAGGTAAATGGAGCGTCTAAAAGACTGAATGATTTTCTCAAAAGCAGCTAGTCCAAAGCAGATCCAGAAGTGAAATTCAGGTCTTCCAGCACACAATCTGTGATGCTGATACATTAAACTACATTGTCTTTCTTTAATATAAACTGAATGAGATTGGACATGGTTATGAGAATGGGGCCAACGTCCAAAGTGGTTCTGCCAGCACAGCCCCCCTGCTCTTATCCTCCTCTTTGTGGGGCCACCACGTTGTCACTTTTTTAAAGGAGAAACATGTGACCTCCTGAAGTGATTCAGCTACTTCCAACAGTCTCTAGCTTGCTTCCATTCAAATTTTACCCAGGTTATTGTCTAAAATCTGTCAGAATAATTTACCAAGGAGAGTGATTCTGGGTAAAAAAAGTCTGACTTCAGCCATGGTCATCATCTGGATTTTCCCTAGCAGTACTCAGAATTTCTGACTTTTTGTTGCTCTGCTCAAATTTGCAGCTATTGTTACTCTTTTCTTGGAACATCCCTGATAACTTCAACATTTTCAAATAAGTTTTTGTTGCTGTCTATTTTTAATAAGTAAAGGACATGTTAACATTTGGGAAGAGTTGGTGGCTGGCACCATGACTTATGGTTGAAGAATATTTTTGGACCCTGCTCTATCTGGAGGCATTATTCTAATTTAAATTCTTTTCTGTGGCAATCCTTTATACAGAATCCGTTTTCAGTAGCTCTTCTAGAAAGTGCTTTGAAGCCGTTAATTTTTTGGATGGAAGGTGAATAATAAATGCATTTTACACCTGGCTTATGATAAAACCTCAGTAGGTTATTAACTCTCCATTGCAGTTTAGGAGGTGCTGTAAATTATCACATGCTATTCTTGACCTTAACACGGTTCTGTGTGATAGATGAGTGATTATGCTTACAAATGTGTTGATATGTTTTGTGATTTTTATGGACTAATACATATATTCAAATGCATAAAAATCTTTGAGAAATTTGAATTAAGCATCTATGAAAATTACATGAGCAATTTTTAAGTGTTAAATATGCTAAACCATTAAAGTAATACAAATCTGATAGAATATAGTTTTTTATCTAGATCCACTGCACTGTCGTTTAATAGTATTTTGTCTTTTAGGACTATACCGATGAGATATTGACATGTTCGAGTTAGGAGCTGGGATTTCCTGGTTCTGACCACTAGTCTGCATTAGTGGTTACAATCAGGAAGTTCTTCTCTTTTCCTTTAGCTGTAAAATAAATACACTATAATGAGGGAAATATGATAAAAAAAGTAATCTTTTTAATGTAGAACACTTGTCAATCTGGAATCCAAAGGATTTTCAAATAGTGATGAATTAATAACTTCAAAAATATCACTTACGTTAAGTAACTTCAGTGCTTTTCGATGTCCCTCTAATGTACCATGTACTAGAATGGAAAGAAATTAATGAATACTTTTGTCTGTGATAATATGCTAGGACTTCTTTCCTTCATCATGAAATGAAGATGGGTATAAAAATACTTTATGCCAAATAACGGTTGCCTAAAATCAATGTTTAGATTTATGCTTCATTCCTGAAATTTTTTTAATTGTCTTTTACACAGTGAAAGATCTCTTTGGTGACTTAGAAATACAGTAGTCTACCCCAGAGGTTCCCGTATGTTTTACTGAATTACACATTTTTGACAAGTCTAAAAATATCTTGTTAAATTTTAGTATGTCTTCCTCAGATTTAACAATGTATTAACTTAGAAATCAACTTCTGGATAGCTTGGTGCATGGATTTAATCTCTTTTTGTAATGTAACTTAATACAATAGTCATTGCTATAATATACGCTGATAAAACTTACATTCCTTTGAGTATGAGTGTTAAGGTCTTAACCTTCATTTTAATATTTATTCGTTTTAAATATTAATTTCTTTGCAGAGTCATGGTTGAGAACCTGCTTTTAAAAACTTAGTGTACTTAAAATTTTAAACTTTGCACTTTGAAATTAATTTCTGGCACCTGCTTTATGTAAAAATACTATATAGAGGAATCTGCCACTAATTTCAATCCTTATATTCCCCACAATGAGTATTTTACCAGGGAAGGTGAAATTTGTGTTTTCTAAACTTTTGCCTTGTATCTGAGTTTCTGACTAGCTTTTGGTACACACGTTTTTGTATTTTAAAAGTAAATTTTTCCATCTAGTAAAATGACTGAAATGTCTAGCGTGGTTTCACTATATAATCTTTTCAAAACAATAGTTTTCTCAACCCCCAAAAAGGATGCAGTCTTGACACATAAATGGGAAACAGATTGTGTGTTTTGGCTGATACTACTATGCTGGTTTAGATGTTGGTTCAGTCAACTTCAGTCTTAGATTACAAGATTTGCAAATTAAAGGAAAACCAAAAAGGAAAGAACATCTGCATAAATTTTGTTTTTGTGGACTTTTGTAGAGGCATACTTACTTTGTTCTTGGTGATAAGATAAACAAATCTTTATACACACAAAGAAGAATTTATGGTTTTCGGTACATACTAATGAATTTTCTAGGTGGTGAAACATCAAGATTAGTGATCTGTAAATTGAACAGAGATTTTACCCCCCCTGCAAAAAAAAAAAAAAAAAAGAGTAGTGGTGGCCGCAAAACTGCATGGCAGAACTAGTCAATGTGTGCTGTTCAGAGCCACTCAGTTTAAAAATAAATAGATATGTCAACTATGTTAAATGGAAATTTATTCCTGTTTTCCCAGTATGGGTTGTTGAAATCATAGTTTGGAACATACTGGATCTGTAGAACACCTTCAAGTATACCAGAGAGGTCTAAAATACGTTAGACATGATTTTTGTTCTGGTCAAATGTAAGTGTACCAATATCTTTAATTTAAGTAAATGTTTCATTTTAGCTAATGGAGATGTTTAAGGGGAAATTGACCAGTATAATTTTGCTTTATTTTAGATTATTAAGAAAGAAAACATAGCTTTGAGAGTGGCTGCAAATCTGCCCATCAGTAGGCAATATGGGGAACAAGAAAGCTAACAAAACTGAAGTGACCATGGCAGGAGGAAGAAGAAATACGTGCGTAGGTGCAGAGAAAGGGAGGTGGAGGCAGGGAAGACAGAGATGAGTAATCACAGTGTCTTACATGTGAAACCACCGCTCCTGAACATTTCGAATACTTTAAACCCTAGTATCTACCTTTCCTCAAATGCCAAGTGTTCTGATGACTCAAGTATTTACTCCATCATGCTTAATGATGAGCTACCAAACTTTGCTTCTAAAGATTTTTTTTTTCTTTTCGTTTTCCTTATTAGCTAAGCAGTTTATCATACACAGGGGACAAAATTCGTGTAATGAAATGCATACCCGTCTAACTAAAGGATTGTACCGGTAGAGCTGTGGGCTTACCTCAGGGTAGGCTTTAGACCATAGTTCTGTGACTCACTGACCATCAGCAAAGACAACTCCTACTCACCTTGTCTGTTTGTGCTGCTGCCTCTGCCTTCTGCATGCCTGGGCTGTGTCACTTCAGCTGGTTATAGAACTGTACCATAGAGGAGATGTCAGAAATAATCCAAATAATTCTCCAATTTCATTTTTTCATTATATGGATTATGTCAGTCAACTGATTTGTGAACAATTGCATGCAGAATTGTGAGGTGCAACTGAGAATGTAGTCCATTGTAGCATGAAGGTGGGAAGGAGCTCAGAGGATGGGGTTTCTTAGGTTAGCTTTGCTGCTGAAGCTGGTTAGCTATGAACTGTGGTCTCACTCGCGTGCTATAATGCTTTATTCTGTTGCCCATCCCGCTTTTAACAGAGCAAAACAAAGAAGGTAGGAATGCTATAAGTGATTTGTCTCAACAGACGTGTTTCTGGATAGCAATATTTCATCTTCTGTTAATGAATCATTCAGCAGGAGATGGGGGGGGAAATCTTGAAGATCTTGAAATGCAACCCGTATCTCTGAGCCATCCTTACAAAAAGTATTTGACGCTTTGTTGCACTTGTCCTTTGTCCAAATAGCCTAATACAGATGCATAAAAGTTAGGAATTTATGCCAAAATCTTATGTAGGCACGTACAATAATCAGATAACTATATGAGTATTGCTAGTTGAAAGATCAGTTATAGAAGATTAAAAAGTAAGAGTTTGAGGCCAGTAGGCTTTCCAACCTTCTACATTATGGAGAGTAAAGGACCTCAGTCAGTAACCTACGCAGCCAGCCCGTAGCATGTGTTAGGTTTCTAGCATATATTTTTAGAAAGACATATTAATTTAATGATGTCAAGTGATGGAAACTTTTGGGTGGAGGTCATTTAAGGGCATGAGAAGCAAGAGGTAATCTCTTTTAATCATGGGAGGAGAAAGGAAATAAGGGCAAGTTAAAGAAGGAGGAGTAGCTGGAGCAAACAAAATGTACAACTTTGGCTAGCCACCTTTTTTCTCCTCCTGATCAGTTTACAAGGAAAATGAACTGGCAGCAGATCTTCAGGAAGCATGCTTTATTAACATGGCTACTGTAGATTAAAACCTGCTAACCTGAACACAAGTTTAACTTGGCAATGTGTTTATGGGAGTGTTAAGGTTTAGGTAGAAAGCAGCTTTACATGAGTAAGAATAGAAACAATGCAATTAAAGCGTTAATATTTTCTCACATTAATATTTTGAAATCACGTGACCCTGTTCCTTATCTGGCAAAGTAACTAGTTAATGCTAAAATCCAGTGTCCAGTTCTAAGTGTCTGTGGCTTTTAATGTTTAAAATTAGCTAGCTGTGAAATGATTTGTCAGAGACAAACAGCAAAGCTTTCTGGAAGGATCACCCAAGAGAAGGAAATTAGCTATGATGAATGAAGTTCTTGTTCACAGTTCTCACACTGCTCAGAGTAACTCTCCCCGGAATATTTTTACTGGAATGCCATTGCAAATGCAGTGGTTATGCCGTGGACTCACCCAGCTGTGCCAGAGCCTGAATCATGCAATTGAGTGTGTAAAGGGTGTAGCCACTCAAGATAAAATACAGCATGTTTTTTTCAAATCACACATAAAAATGGGTTGGACAGATGGTTATGATTTTCGATTGTATTGGACACCATGAAGTAGACTTCATGAAGTTCGTTAAATATTTGTGGTCTTTTATTGAAGACTCTGCAAAATTTAGTCCTGTTTTTTTCTCCCCAGCCTTATTTTTTGCAGACTGTCAAGGATTTACAAGTTTAAATTTCTAGACAGCAAACTTAATTTAATTGTTTTTGTTCTAAAAGTGTAGTAGAACTTTTTAAGTTGGGTAAAGCACTCTCGTTTCTGTTATCTGTGAGGGGTTGAGTCCCTTGTACTGTTGAAAAACTGTAAAGCACCATTAACTGCAAAGTGCGCTGTCCGATCAACAAATCTTTGCCTTGCAAAGATTTTCTGTTCTAGCAGATGAAAAACATTATCATCTCTGGTTATTGTAGGAAAAAATCAGTTTAGTCTTAACAGGTTGTGTGATAGCTTTTAAGATTTAGAGAGATGCAACCCTTGAATAAAGCAGTTTAAATTCCTTTCCGTGATGTTGGATTTGATTGTTACGTTATGTGTTAAAGATAGCAACGTTCTTCGTTTTAAAAAGAGCTCTTTGGATCCCAGAATTTTTTCTTTTAACTTGTTTCTATAATTATACTAATGTGCTTCAACTATTTTTGCAATGTTGAAGTAATGTTTACTGGCAATTCTGTGAATTTTCTAACAGACTGAAATGCGAGGAGATACAGCTTTGATGGAATAAGGTAGTGTTTTCATTTGTAAATACGAGGGTAGGAAAGACCTGGTGTTCTTCCGATATACCAAATGTTTGTCTGAGTGAACTGTACCAAGAAATAACCTTTGAACTATAATAAACTGTTAATCTTGGATCAAAACTGGAAGGAAGAAAATGAGTATTTGGGGTGAAACTTTGACCGGTTGGTGAGAACTATGGGTAGTTCTGACCTTCTAAAGCTTTGATTTATTAAGCTGTAAAAAGAGAAACCTTTTCTAGGCGATCTTTGGGCTAGCGTGGAGGTTTGGGAGAGCAGATTTCCAAGCTGAGGCATAGTTTCATTTTACTGCTGTTCCAACCCCCCGTGCGTGGAAGGATTTGGGGAGGAGATGGAGGGGAGGAAGTAGCCGTTCGCTAAACGTGCAGCCAGCTAAAACCAGCTGGAGCACATACCTTCCTTGAGTGACTTGTCAAAAGACGCACTACAGGGAAAAGATAATGCACAGCGCCATTACAGGCAAAGCTGCTGGTTCCAGGGCCACTTTAAATTCCACTTTAAATTATTAAATACTGTAAACGCTATAAAGTTAATTAGAAGAGGAACAAACTCTACAAAGATAAATGTGTTTTCAATATGTTTCTCAGGGAGGGTACAGTAGAAACCAGTGAATGAGAGGAAATTTATTTCTGGCAGCACTCTAGACATGGAACTGTGGTTGAACTTTTTACCCTAATTACGTCCCCGCTAATGCCTGCAGCGGTCTGGAATCAAAGCGGCCCTTCAGGCCCTGGAAAGTCTCTGATGTGGCGAGCGTTTGTTGTGTGATGAGGGTTACTTAAGAAAAAACGGAATATTGTGACAGGATTTTTCAAAATTTCTCAGTTACCACCCACCTCACTTGTTGCCTACAAAAATAGAGTAATTGTTTGCATCTGTGTGTTTTTGTCTGTCTTAGAAATAACTGTTATAAATCAATGTGACATAGACTCAGAGAACAGTTGAGGATTATATTTTCTTTTCTTATATGTTTTAGGGTTATTTCTATGTTATATACTGTAAGAAGGATTTAAAGTACATTGCAAAATAGTTAGAAATTTGGGGATGATTTAAGTTGGTCTCTTTTCCTGAGGCTACTAACACCATCAGATGTTGAGTTCTCAATCAGTTCAAAGACGATGCTATTTAATGTGTTTTTTCCTAAATAATGGCTGTCACCTCATGCTCGTAGTTTGAGTAGCTAATTACAAACTGCATTAACTTACAGCCCTCCTATCTGTATTGTTACACAATTGCTGCCACTTGAGTAATTCACTACAACTTGACAGTATTTGAACTTTGCATCTGTTGCTAAATGCCATTTTCTGTCTTACAGTGGTCTCTCTGGAGTCCTTCTTGTCCTTTTTCTTTTCTTTCTTTCCTTCAATAATATTAAATATACAGAGGAAAAGTCAAGGGAGTTTAAGCTCAAGCCGTCATTGGATGGATTAGGTGCTTTTAAATCTCCAAAGTGTGGAAAAAGACAATTAAAACACAATAAGTGGGATCCATTTAAAAAATCTGATATAATTATTCTTTTTCTTTACTTCTGATCTGTTTTTTGAAGCAGAATGAATATATCTCAGTAGCTTTAAAATTTTAAATTTACAAATAATTTAAAATGCATAATACAGTAGATTTTGCTTCAGTAATTCAAAGTAGAGATTTAGAAGGATCCTTCTTTGTGAAAAAGCTGTAAAGCACGTTCTTAGAAAAAGATCTTGCTTAATCCCTTCTTTCTTTAAATTAAGACTAGGTAATATATTCAGAATATCACCCTTACCACATTTTTGGATGGTTGCTCACAAACTTCTTTATAAAATTAATTGTGATTTAAATTATTAGTAGAACATTTGTACAGTATAATTATCTCATTTTTAAAGATGAGGCATTAATAAAATAACACTAAAAGTTTTAATCAATTTTGCCTGCACACTTTGAAGGACCGTATCTCCCGTTTCAGCACCTGCTGTGCCAGGTGATGTACTACTGCCATTCCCTCTGTGGTGAGAATGCAGTATTTCTGTGTGCCTTTCCTTCGCAATTGTGATTCCTCCTGGAAATATCGGCTGCATTTAACTGTGAAATTCCTCCAAATTTTATGAAAAGTGGCCCAGTAAAGGAGGTGGCTGTATTGGTGGCTTCACTGGCTGGGAGAAGGGCTATAAGCTAGCGCTTTTTTTGATGTTAAGCAATTCATATAGGAACTCAGCCTTAAGGCCAGGTTAAAGAAAAGCAGACTATTGGTTTTGCTATTCATTGGGCTCCTTTTTCAGAGTACTTATTTTCACGTACTATTTCGTACATTCAAACCAGCTTTCAGTGAGTTCAGTTATAGTGAAAATTCTGCACCTCTGAAGATCGTGGTCTCCTATGTTAAGTCATAAATTAAATCAAGTAAGACATAAGAACATAAAATTAATGAGCACTCGTGAAAGTTCTGGCCTACCTGATGTGACCAGAACGTCACAGAGAGGCTTTGTTGTTCACAGCGCTTTTCAAGTGCCTTAACAATAAGATCTAAGTTTATGTCTGCTCAACTTCAGTCATCTACACTCTAAAACCCTCTGATTCTTTCTTGGAAATGGAATTGTTTTCAGGCTTCTCAAAAATTGTAATTCGGGCCATATACTAGCATCTAAACACTTAAGTTTTAGTAGACTTGTAAGCAACTGAAAGATGTCTTTCTGTCATGCAATTTGAGGCAGAGGCTACTTAATACAGAGGTGACGAAGGGTGGCACAATCCCATTAGTTTCTGCTGATGTTGTTAGTCACAGCAGTGGCAAACCTGTTTCAGATACAACAGGTTGGTACAGGGTTTTGTCTTTAATGTTGAATCCAAGGAGTGGATTTGCATGGGGGTTGGGATGACGGGGCAGGAGGGCGTGGAGCTGCTTGCTTAATTCGGCCTTTGTTGGTGGTGATCACATGCGAGATGAGAAGATGCCAGTAGGCCTGTCAGAGCCATGAATCATAAGGCAAAGCACAGGGGGGAAAAAAAAATATCTGAAATCTAGAGAAATTTGTTACAAGAATCAACAGGATAAAATATTTGGTCCTTCATAATACTTTTGCCATGTTAGCAGTTGCAGGTAAAAACACCTTGTAAATACTGATTACTGAGTATTCGGCCGCATACAAGCTGGGACCTTTAACACACACAGGTTGCAGAGGACACAATAGCTGAGCAAAGATTTGGTCTGTGTTTTTGAAGAAGCTTTATAGTGGACTTCAGAAGAATGAGTTCTGTTGACTCTCAGTTCAGATTGCTTTTAGCTTTTGGTAGAATTCTGGCTTCGTTAAATGTGACAAATAATGTATCAAATATATAGAATTAGTGTACACATGCTGTAGGAATCAACTGCCGTCCATATTAACTATGCTATCTTCCAATACACTGTTGATGAGAAAGTACTGTCAATAAATAATGCCTTGAATGAAGAAAAAAAACTTTGGTATTGATTTGGAGTTTTATACATATTGGCAGTTTATAAAACCTAAGGCTACAAGCAGCTCCACAAAATGCTCTCTTTGGGTTCTACACGTGCTTGGTGAAATTTGGCTGGAGCTGAGATATTTCAGTATCAATTTGCTCTCAGGGCTGTGCTCCCAGAAATATAATATTTTTCTCTTAAGCTGTGACATATGTCTGTCTCCTGATATGCAAAAAGTTTATACGTTCTTGATTTTGGTCTGTCTTGTATGACCTTGAAGATCGGTGTAGCATTTATTACAATACAAATTGCATGTACCTATTTCAGTGGTGAATGCTGCTGCTTCATTTTACAGTAAGAAGAAGGACAAGACAACTCTTAAATTTATTTCATTCTATATTTTGGGAGAAAGGTATCTGCCAGATTGTAAGCTTAATCAGCTGATCATGGAGATACTAATCTTTGATAGAGGTATGACAGAAATGCAGTTGTATTCTACTCAGAATTTAATCTTGGCTCATGCTCTCCAAGATTCATTTTCCAGTTAAGCCTATGTTCATCTGATCAAGGATAGCTGGTGCAGGTTCATAACTTTTGTATAAAAGGACTGTTTGGTTACACACAAGAACAAAATCTAGTTCAGAATATACCAGAAAAAATGATTCTGATCTGAAAAGTGGAGCTCCAGATGTACTTTTCCTCAGTGATAGCTAGGCTCAAGTAAGCCTCGTAGAGAAACAAATCTCTTGAGATGCCGCTAATCTTCCTATATTAACTAACTCGAAATATGATGGGACAGCTATGTTTTGTAACATGTGGTATGTCTCAGTGAAGTGGAAAGCGTGTCGCGCTCTAGTCTCTCGGCAAAAGCATGCCACAGCTGAAAAGCCAGCTTGTGCTGTATTTTACACTTCAGCGACAGGCCTGCCGCATGCCATAGAATGACGCAATGTGGTACAACATGCCACGGTACATAAAGGTAGGTTGTAGGCTGTTGTATGGCTTTGTTTAGCTTCGTGCATTTTGAAATTAAAATAAATAAATAAATCTAGAAAGCCTCTTCTGGTGAGGAGAATGAGTAATGTTATGGGCAGAAAACACAATGGTAGAAACGTGTTACGTACTGCTGGTAATGCAGAATGGGGGAAGAGCCATCTGCTGCCAAAACTGAAGTGTAATTTGGAGGTTGCTACTTTTCATAGAATCACAGAATGGTTTAGGTTGGAAGGGACCTTAAAGACCATCTGGTTCCAACCCCCCTGCCATGGGCAAGGACACCTCCCACTAGAGGTGTCTTCTTGAACTGATGGTACTTGTTCTTGCAGTATCTGTTACGATAATACCAATATGTTGGTAAAACCTAGTCTTAAATTTTCCTCCTCTTGTTGATGTACAGCACAGTCTTTCTGACACCTCAACTGGAGTTAGGAAGCAGAGGAGCTATTGATTTGATTGAACAAAAGTGAACATAATGGTTGTCGAAAGTACTCGGAACTGAAAAAATGTGATCTCCATCAGTTCAAAACATCTCTTCCAGGACTGGCAAGAAAATTTGTATCTTCAGATTCTTCCCCCATACAGCCCCAAGAGTGGGAACAACTTTTCATTCTGTGTTCGGTCAGGGGTTTTGCCTGTCACGTGGACTGTGGTATGGGATTGAGAGGAACCTCACTGTATCAGCAATGTTCACCCGCAGTTGCAGATGATAACAACGTGCAGAACTGGTGAGGAAATGCTTATCTGTGTTGCCCTTCAGTAGGATGGCTTCTTACTCTATTGAAATGAATGTTTTGATCTTCATTTATTTAACATAGAATTGTCAGCTCGCTCAGTAACTGGATCTGTTCCTGTGCCCTGCACGACAGGCGTCTTGCTGCATCTTTTCTGCTGACAGAGGTGGGGTAAGCTTTAGGAGCGAGGTGGGTTCTTCTTGTAGAGGCTGCAGCCGAGAAGTCTTTTTCTGTCAGTCTGTTTTCTGTCAGCTAATCACGAGTTTCGTGTATGACACTGTACCAGTCGCAGAGTGGAAATAGCTTGCCTTCATCCACGGTTCAGTATGAGTCCATATAGGAAGGGATGGCAGGAATCCATGTATCTGCGTTTTTATTCATTGTACAAGAAAAACATGGTAAAATTACATGAGTAGATACCCTGAAAATGCTTGAACGCAAAGTTCAACGTAATGGGTTCTCAATTCAGATAATTGTATTGTGTCACTTATAAACACTTGATAGACTCTTTTATATTTTCTGATGAGAGGGTCACTGCTTTTTGTCCATAGAAACATGTCTCGAACATAATTATACTTGTTTTGATCTTTCATTTTTAAGTAAAATGTAAGGAACAGTTAATTCATCTTTATACTAGTTTGGTTTTTTAAATGAATGTGCAAAGCACATTTATAGAGTGGTAGATCTCCCTACAGCCATCTATCTGTTTTTAATGTTATATTTTTATTTGTTTGAAAAAAAAACCCCAAAAACTTTAAGTAGCTTTTATGTGGACACTGATTTTTATATTAAAGCTTTGTTCCTATCCCGCTCGTTTTCCGTATTTATCTCTTAGTAGCATAAATGTAGCTGTATTTCACTTTTAGATTAAACTGAGAACAGTTTAAAACCTGGTATATGCTTTCTATTTTGTTTTTGAGGCTTTATTTCTTTGGTGATAATTTTTAAGTAATCTGATCTCTTTAAATAAATGGTTGCAGTGTATTATGCTAGAAGAGTAGTATGCAGGTTTTTTTGTTATAGAAAGCTGTATTAAATTCCAGATGAATTTGCTGATAATAGATATTTTTTTCTGTTATCATTTTGTACTTAATCAACAAGATGGAACATTCTTAAATATATTTGAATATATTTAAGGGAAAACTTTCTATGTATTGCTTGTAACTATGGGCTTCTTTTGACACCTTTTCAAAAGCAACATCTGGAACTATACAGTTCAACATAACTGCAGACTGGGCCCACAGTCCTTTGCTTTAAGCGTTTGAAATGTGTCTGAAATTCTCAGATCTGAACTTTAAAAATGGGCTGGCAACTGTTTTTCATGGGTATCAGACTTCTGTAGCGTCCGCTGAAGTTACGATGTCCTGTCTGGTGATGAGTCAGTGTTAAATACTGCATTCCAACATCTTGCTTGTTGCATTATTAATGCAACACCGTCTCCTTCCCTCCCCCCCCCTCCGTGTTCTTCCGCTAGAGCTTTTTGGATAATAAACCTTTTGAATTAGGGCTTTTCTTGCTGTGTGTTTTTGTGAAGTGTCTTGTATGTTCATGCCACGGTGGTAAATGCTATTTGTGGTGCATGTGTGTAGTATGTACATTATGCTCTGTTGTTAGGGTAAGTGGATGCACTTGATCTCCTGGAGGGGAGTGCTGGCCTTGCCGCTTACAAGCAGCACTTGACAACTCATGGGATGGTAATTAGAACAGCTTCACAGGAGTCTGTATATCTAACGCTCTCGACAGCAAGTACCAGATAATGAACCCATAAATAAGGATAAAAAAGTGGGGAAGAAGTTGGCTTGGAAGAAAATAGTGGGGTTTTGTTTGGTTGGTTTTTTTAATTAAAAAAGGGATCTGATGGAAGAAACTGAGGCTTGTAATCTTCTGTAATAGAACAGAGACTGAAATATGTGTAGAGAACAACTTATTTTTTCTCCGCAAAATCAGTGAATTCCAGATACTAATTCAATTCATTACCTTAGCTAGCCATACAGAGAGTATAGAAGTGAACAGCATAGCTGTTCCCTGGCATGAAATTGGCTTCTTATTAAAAGTTCCTAAATCTCTTCCCAAGGTATGCTGTTACAAATGTTTTGCTAAAGGTAGGTATATTTTACCATAGCTCTTTAATAAAATTGATAAAAAGTTAATAGATTACAAAAAGATGTGATTGCCCTTGAAAAGGACAATGAGTACAGGACTGGGTAGAACATTTTAAAAACCCTTACAAATGGTAATATACACATGAGGATAGACGTGAAGAATAAAGCAAAGAATTTACTTACTTTACAATAAGATTATTTTAATGTGTCATTACCATTAAGTATTCTTTGAACAGTGTTACAAAGCTTGTTAATCATATGGCAATGTAATTTATTTAGTTACAAGTTTTGCCTTTTAATGAATTTTAACTTCTTTAAGAATAATTTTTGCTAAAGAGAAAATGGACATAACTTTAGCTTGAATTGATAGGACATAACATGGTTGCTTAACACATTTGTCTTCTATAATTTATAGAATTAATTTATACCTGGGCAGCTAGTTATGATAATATAAATTTGCCTGAAAGCAGGAAAGTTTTATACAGTACCACACCTGGCAGTGGAAGATAGTTATTTTCACCTGAGGATAGGGATGTGTGTCACCGCAGAGACAGAGAAACAAGATGGTGATGGTTTTCCTGCAGTGGTTTCCAACCTTTGGGACCAGCAGAGCACTGTCAGGCCGTGGGCTCTCGCAGACCACGACCTGAGTTACGCACGGAGGCGGAAACCAGCCCTTCCCGAGTCCGTTCCGACAGCTAGACTCTGCACTATGGAGAAAGGCCTTGTTTAGGAAATTATGGAAACAAAACACTCCTAACCTTGAAGTCAGAAAAGCAGAAGGGGAAATGATTAATGCAGCTTTTAAACATTAGCATCGGTAAGATGTAGGGATCAACGCTTTAGATACTGTTTTGATCTCTTTCAAGAGTTTTCATCGTAACACTTTGAAAGGAGGGGTACCTCTGTTCCCCGTTCCTTGCGTCTTTGTTCTGTCTGTCCGATATAATGTTGGACAAGAACTGGTGTGTGTTAGTTCACCTTTTATCTGTTTCCTTTTTAAAAAAAATTAGTTGTTTACTTGCATATTGTACACCCAGATGGCTGTACTGCTTTTTGTCTAGTGGTATTTCTGGCACAATCACACAAGTCCCATCTTTTTTTCTTTCCACACGTGAGCAAACAATGTGGTTTTCTTTTGGTATGTCTTTTTTTTGTTATTCAGGCTGAGACTTGTAACTTTGTTACCGTTTACCTCTAACAAAATGGTTTCTGCCAAGTTGATGACTTTCTGAAAATATTTTTGTTATATGCTGGTGAGACTACGAGGATGGTGAGGTAAGAAAATAAGATGGAACTTTTTTCACTAGACTGATAGACTTGGTCAGAATAGCTGAGGAAGATAGACGAGTGAAGTTTGTATCTCTTGGTATTGAACACAAATATTTTAGTGCTGTATCAAATAATTTCCTCTCTTGTATTTAAAGGAATAGATTTAGTAACATGTGTCTGAGATCGGTACAGGTTTTTCTTATTTAAAACTAAGTGCTTCCATGTTTTTTGCAATTTGTGGTACACTTAAAATGTCTCTGCTGCTTTGTGTTTCACTGCTACACACGCATTTTGGGGAAGTGTCACTTTCTCGGAAATCTTACTCTGCTTTTCCTGATTTTGAATGAATCTGTTAAGTATCATGAATGAGAGAAAGAAAATTATTAGAGTTGAGCTGTCAGCACTTTTATTGTGGGAAGTTTTGATGCAGAGACCCAGGGAGGGAGTTTTAGGGGACTAGATGATAAAAGTCTTAATGAAAGCTTTTTCTGCAGTGATGTTTAGGGAATAAATAATGCAATCCTTGAATATTTATTTTATTTTATTTTAAAGTTTTCATTCTGGTGTGCATCCTTCAGAAAGAAGGTGAGAATACTGCAATACTGAAGAGAGCTCAGAGGAAGACTGCAAATGCATGCCAGGGCTCGAAAACAAACCGTACAACTTGAGGCTTAAAAATCTTTTTCACTTTATTGCAGAGTAGTTAGTGATGGGATTGCTTTGGATGCTTACGGACTTAGGCAAAAGAATGCAGTGAGCTCGTTTCTGTTGTTGACAGAGACATAAAAGCTGAAAAGCAGAATATGTACAAACTCTATCTTGCAATAACAAGTAATTTCATAAAAATAAAATTATCTAAATTTTGGAACAACTTACTGTAAAAATGGAGGACTCATTGTTGCTCGAAGTCTTTTAAGACAAGATTAGGTTGCTTGGTAAAAAATAATTTCTTTGAGCTTCTGGGACATTTTGTGCATGGCCTGGAAAGAGAAGATGATCCTTCTAGGATTGAAAACTGTTAATCTGAGCAAACTTTCTTCAGGGTTCTCGAGGAGAACAGAATTGCCTTTGTGGTCTCAACATGCTAATAGTATTACTACAAAGATCATAATCAAATCTCGTGCTTCAACTTTCCAGTGTAAAGGTTAAGAAAGGAATTTTTCCAATATACAATTAATTAACTGTACTGTGTACTCTGGTTTTGTTTTGCTTATTCTTCCTCTTCCGTGAAGTATCAGAGAGTGGCCGCAGCCAGAGCAGGTTACTGGGTAGTCTTCACTACTGCACTGCTATTTAGACACGTGTGTTCGTGTCACTGTCAGGGTCCTCCTCATTCCTATAAGGAAATAGCTTTTTCTTTACCAGTAATTTATTGGTAGATCTGATGCTTTATTAAGGAGTTAATTTTAAAAAAATCTTTCCCGGGCAGCTTGCTGTACAGATCATTTGGACATACCTTGTCCAGCCAGTTCCTTGGACTCGCTGTCACTTTTCTCCTGTTCTCGACATGTGACATGGTTCAGTGCCAGGGCTGAATTGCTTTTAAAGCATTGGAGGTAGGTATAAGAATAGTTGTGCAGGTCAAACGTAATGGTCTGCATTAGACCGGACGTCTAGGTGATGTAATGGTCCCTTCTGACTTGACAATGAAATAAGCTGTCTTCTGTAAAATAAGTTTAGAAGCTGTATTCTATTTAAGGCACTTGAAAATTAAAATAAAAATAATAATAAAAAAAATTTAAACATGTCTGTAAATGTTAAATCCCACGGATTGTAAGATGGGCCTAGTAAGAGATTGCTGTATTATTAAGTTTTTTGAGTATGATCTCAGTATAAGTATACCTCGTTTCTTAAAGATACAGGAAGTAATGAAAAGTAAGGCTATTTTCTATGTTGTGTCTGCTGGACCTGAAAAAATGATTATTGCAAATTGCATGCAAATAAATAAAACATCACGAGAGAAATGTATGAGAATAGTGAAGAGTGGTACTTGTGTCGCCGTAGTAGAATGGAAAGTCAGTCTGGGAACATGCAGCGCAGTAGCAGATGTAGGCTAATGATTATATTTTTTACAAAAAATAAAAGGTTATGATTTTGAAAACGAAATTGTACTTCAGAATAGAATAATAAAACCAATCACCTGACCTAATTTTGAAACACTGAAATTAAAATAGAGCTTTGCTTGTTGTGAAACAAAACTTTAAAGATAACAGACAAATCATGACAGAATAATTGCCAGATTTTTTTTTTTTTTAAATACATCATTTACTTTTATGTAAACTAGTGGTAACTATATGGCTGTATGGTAAAAGTCAAATTGCTTTTGACTGGAAGTGTATAACCTGCTGTCTGAAGCTGGTTTAGTGATTGCTGCTAAATTTACTGATCTGCATAACGTGTGCTAGAAGGCTTGAAGCTTCTCTAGGTTTAAATGTTATTAGATTTCCCAGGGAATGTAATTCCAGTTTGTGGATTTGTCACTTTTTCTATCAGTTGGTACTCATGTGCGTAAGGAAAGCAAGATTTGGCCTCCAAGGTGTGGAAACAGCATTTTCTACCTGCTAGGAAGCAGTGTTCTCTAGTTGCTGCAATAACAAATGGCATTTTAGTCTTTAATAAAATAAATTAGCTATATTTAGCAAGACATTTTCTGTAATTTTTGTCATATCTGGTTTTTTTTGTACCTAGCTTCAGAAGGTAGTGGACATTGTTCCGCTGAGGTCAGTAGAGATTATATTAGGCTTCTACTGTGTACTGTGCAGTAACTCACAGTTTCACAACCCAATCCCATCAAGTTCCTATATGAATTTGTTGAATGTTGTTTAAATAACTTGACAGATAATTCCTGGAAGTATCAAAACTGGAATAGTGATTAAATGGAAGACTTTTTTGTTATATGTTAGATCAAGTACGCTGATCAGTGGAAGGTTTTTATGCTTTTTTTTTTTCATTATAGAAAGCTCTTCCATTAGGAAGGTCAATACATGATGGAAGCAGAAGAAATCTGGTTTTTTGTTGTTTTTGTTTGTTTGTTTGTTTGTTTGTTTTTAATGTGGAAACTATAAAAGAGAGAGAAAGGGTTCATCACTCCAGAAAACCTGCTGCTAATATTCGTCCTGAGTAAATATAGGAAGAAACTACCTTGTAAGGCTACGGAACAAGGCAGATGTAATGTAATTCTTCGTGTAATTAGAGAAAGATGGAGCTCATAGTAATGCACTTTCAACAGGCGAGAGGGACATGCAGCGTACTGCGGAGTGGCACCTTAGACGAGGATCAATTTATACATAGCAGCTGGAAATAAGCTATTTCCCTTGTTCCGTCACGTGAAGTCAAGTTACCAAAAGGAGACTCTGGGTAGAGGAGGCTGTAGTGATTGTCTGCGGGCAGCTATGTCGTCTTTACTGAAGGACATCCAGGCATAACAACTGAATCAACAAATGTTGAGGTTAACTAATCATTAGAACAGTTTTTTGGGACAAGCTTTGATAGCCTATTTGTAATACTGGTGTTGCTTAGAATCCCTCGAACGTCATGTTCTTGAAAAGTTATAGTTTTTTTCTATGTTTGTTAGGTCAGTCTGTGTGATCTCTTCATGTGATCTCATTGATAATTTGATACAATTTCACCTTTTTCTAAAGTTTTCATTCATTTTGTCATTTTAATACTTTAACACATTGGCTATTAATAGTAAGTAATTGAGTTTTCCAAAACAAATTTGCAGGGCCTGTATAAAGGAGTAAAGGTGATAGTATTTTTACTGTAACAATGTCCTGGATACCTGTATATTTTCCCTAATGAAGGCTGTAATTATTATTTTAGCAATTTTATTACTAGCTAAAATGTGTTATGATGCCATAACTTCTGTCATTGTTCCCAAGTGCCATCGTTGTGTATCTCATCAAGCCTATGTTGTGTAGATGTAGAGTAAAAAAAGTCTGTTAGATGGAGATGCCCCCCTTGATCTCTTTTTCTAAAGATTCTAGCCCTATCTTTTGTGAAGATGGTATAAAATGTACAATGATGACTTTGTTGGCCAAACAGCTTCCATCCTGAGATGGTTTTTTTAAATGCCACATTTAACTGGGAAATGCCTTATGTAAAGAACGCCATGTAAAGGCCCGGCGGTCTGCTTTTTCAGCATAAGCTGTCTTTCAGTTTTATGCCTCTCAAATGTATTTTATTTTATTTTTTAAATTTTTCTGGACTCCTGAGGCCATTCTGTAATTGGTGTCCATTCTCTCTTTGAGTGGGATGTTGTTCATCACGTGGCAGAGTGAGGAGAGGCAGCAGGGAGGAGAGTAAACGCTTGTGAGCAGGCAGCGTAAAACCTTTCTGGGCACAGAAAACTTTGGCCTCATGGTTCCATCAGTCGTCTTTTTTTTTTTTTCCCGCCCCGTATAAAAAGTGTGTGTGTTTTGTACAGTATGTTTGTCTCTGTATGCAAACATTTTACACAGGGCTTTTATAAATGGTGTGACTCATTGCTAGCAAATCTGTGAGGAGGTGACAGTTATGTCGTGATGCGTAAGCACAGATGTACTCAAGTGCCAGCTGTACAAGGCATCTGTTATTTTTCTTCTCTCCCTGCGCTGCAACGGTCAAATAGAAGACAATACAAGAGTCTGACTGTATTTCTATATTTATTAATGCCAGCATTTTGAAGTCGTCAGTGAATTTGTGCCCATTACCTTAAAAGAAGTTGTTGATGTCTCCGCATTAAGCAGCTATTTTAACAATCAAGATACATAACAAAAATTTGTCAATAATCTGTGGGAGTAATTTCCAAGAATTTTACTTGTGTCAGACTTAATGTTATTACCAAACTGCAAAACCCAGTGTTTTCGGGTTCCTGTCTTAATCTCTCCCCTTTACATAATCATCACTGGTACACCAAAATATGATGGGAGCCCTTCCCATCAATGAGACTTGCATGAACCTTCAGTTTATCCGAAGAAAAGCTCCTGAGCTAGAAGTCTCCTCGGTTTATTTTCTCCCAAAGGATGGCAGCGTGTCAGCATAGCCTAGGACAGGCCATCGAGTGGTGTATTTCAGGCACATTGACTTACTGTCTGTGATCCTCTGATGAAATGAATGTTCACTACTCCTGAAACAGAGCAAGATGTAATTTTAGTTGCATACAGTTTTAAGGTTTCGAGAACTTCCGATTGTCAAGAGATGCTTTTGCAAGTTTGTGGGGCTCCGTCTTGCAATTTGTGGTGGTTTTGGTGGTGTTCTGTGGTAGTTCAGATACGTCTGGGTTTGTCGCTGAAATTTAAATATATTGATTACACTAAATGTTATTTTTTCATTCTCATAGGTGGTGTCATTTTGAATATTTAATATTTGATTTGCTAATTTAATATTTGATAATTTAGTGAAGAAAACTGTTAAGCATTAGGCATCATGCCGAAGTAAATTTTTCAAGAGACTCTGCAAAGGACTCCGGAGTGTTGATCCATAGTGATGCACTGTCTTACTGAACACAGTAAGTTTTTGTGTATTTAAATGGGGCATCTTGCTTCATGTAAATCTTCCTGCTATGTGGTAACATAGCAGAAAAATAAAATGATGCATGTGGTATAAATGTTAATGGAAGAAGGGAAACATATTCATCCTCTGCTCTTGATATTGACCGATTTGGGTTCAAATTCTTCTTAAATAACGCATTAAAAGGAGTTAAGATGTCTAGCTTTTCAAAGCTATATCCAGGACTCAGTCTAGATTTTGAACTCTGAGAACGTAAAGGGAACACTGTAATTGAGTCTGACTTCCTCTGCAACGTGGGCCATAGAAACCCCTGAACTCCCTTCTTCAAGAAGACTGGGAATTAGGACTAGTACAGTGGGAGGTCATAAAGGGTCAGAAAAAACTGCATTGTGCTGCAGCTCCACGGTGGCAAGCCAGTCCTAGCTTGTGCAGCCCTATTGCACGTCTTTATTGCTCAATTCATGTGTTTCTACTTCCTTTCTTGCTCCCATGGTTGTTAGATCTTTCACTGAGCCTTTTTGGTGAATTAACCTGGGGGAGAATTCCCTCTAGAGGAGAAAGAAAGGACAAAGTGTTATTTTTCTGTTGATTTAATACACTAAAATGGGTCAATATAGAATCAATTGCGTATCAGAGGCCGGGAAAAGAAAGTGCACAGAACCACTGAGCCTGAGATTTTGACATCACTGGTATGGAGGAGGGAAGGAGAGCTCTTACTACTGCTTGTGAGTAGTGTAGGCTAATCAAGGTACTCTTATTATTCTTTAAGTGCTATGACAAGAGAAATGAATCCTTAGATCTGTGTCTATAATCCTTTTTCTCCTGTCCTAGAAAAATTGATCTTGCTGCTAGCTGAGGAGATATAAATGAGGATAAAGAAAGACCATTCAAAAGGCCCATACTTTTAGGATGGTTGAGAAATAATGTCTTTGGAAAATAAATGAAATTTTGCAGTGTTGGAGAATCCTTGTGGTATGGGATGCTGTTGAAGAGTTAAATTAAAATACTTGATTGTTTGGTTTTTTTTTTTAATGCCCCCAACAAGTTGAAAACATGTTATTGAGTTGTTACTGAGGTCTGATCAAAAAAGAACTTGACATTATGGATGTCAGCGGTGTATCATTCCTCATTTAGGTACACAGCTTTTGGAGTAGAATTTATAAATTTAAATGATGCTAATCTACTGAATGTTTTGTCTCATGAATTGCATTGAGAGTGCTCAGCAGCAAATGAGGTTCGTAACAGTCATTACTTTGAACAGGGAGGGGCACTGAAGTAACCAGAAGGAAATGGTAAAGAGAGAAATCTTTTCTTGTGATTGAAAAGGGGTGTTTTTACCTTTGTACCTTAAAAGATTGCCAAAGAAAGATCAAACACTTGTGCTTCCACCCTTTTGTGTCATAGTTGGTGGATAAAGCACTTTGCCAAAAAATGGGACTTTGCTGGGAAACATCGTCAGCTGTCTGAAGACTTGTGATAATGCTGAGTTGTTATGGAACAAGAAAGGTCTACAAGTGTGACTTTTTCTGGCTATTGCTGTTTGTTTCTGCTGATTAGGTCCTAGGGCATCCTCCAGTGTATTTGACCTTCTCTTTGTATTTATTTCAGAAAATAATAAAAACCAAAGATGCATATTCTTTCTGATCGCGGATTGCAGTGTACCATGGAATGAAAAGAAAGTGAACATTTGGAAAGAGGTCTTTTGAGTAGGAGCTAGGTAGAATTTCAGAGTACTTCTGACCTAGTCCGTAGTACTACTTGATCATTAGCACTTGAGCTCAGATTACTAGTTTTTAGCCAGTGCAGTTTAAAAAAGCCTTGGTAGAATAGTCTTACCACAACCAGCCAAAAGAAAGGTATGACATAATAATAATAATTAGTCATTTGAGTGACAGGATTATTGCCCATAATTTTATTGGTGCAATAGGTATTAGAAGGTACATACTCTTGAGTTGTAGTCATGTAGTTAGCTATGTGTCAAGTCAAAATGGAACTGTTCAACACAGACTTATATGGAAATAGCAATTGGTATCAATTATGCTGATATAATTTTACCTGTATCAACTTCTGTGATTTCTGTTTTGAAATAAGAATCTGTGTACCCTTTTATCAAAATAATAATTTCCTGTAGGTAATAAATGTACTTAAATCAAAAAAAGTTTGTACGTAGATCTTGCTGTGGTTTTCTGCCTTTCCTAGCAGCAATGAGCTTCTAATGTAAAGTAACTAGACTTGGGTCTCGCTGTTTTAAAAGTGTTTTTGAAGGGCCTTTGAAGTGCTTAAAAGTAATAAATAGCACCCTCTAGTTATTAGCCTTGGTGTGTGCCTAGAAAAATGTATATTTTGGGAAGAATTTCAGTAGGCAAAATGTCAAAACTTATTTTTTCTATTATTTCTTTGACAGTTGTCTTTTTGTGCGTGTACTGTGTATTGTTTCTCTGCTGCATACTCACTGTGTGTACATTTTTATTATCTTGAGGCATTTGAGGTAAACAGTTGGCATTTGTACTCCCATTCTGCAGAAAAATCTCGAGCAGCTTGAGCAGATCTGAAAGACAAGCAAGTGTTGTGTCAAGAATTGTGTTAAACTCGGTAAAATAAAACAGATATGGGCAAGGGGAAACACCCTCCTTTACCAATACTTAGTATATGTTTGTACAGCTGGCAATTTGTGCTGCTTCGTATTCGTTGACCTAGAAGTAGCCAACATTTTAATGTGTTCTTGGAGGGGAAAAAAGGTGTTATGGAAAAGAACTGCCACATCAAAGCCTCTCCTCAGCTTGTAAAATGGTTTCCACCACTACCTTCCTCAACCCTATCGGAACACTCAGCACTTTCTCCCTCTCAAAAGAAAGCAAGCCTTTTTATTAAGAAACGGCCTTAGAGTTTTATTTATATTAAAATGATAAAAGTGACACAAAGCAGTTGAAAAGATCTATATAGTTCAAACAAAAGTCCATCAGAGATGTAATGTAAATTCTGTGTAATGTGTCTCTATCAAATCAAGTCAAATGATTCAGCTGTTGCATAGAGTGGAGTAAGTACTCCCTTTAGGAAAGTGTTACTCTGCGGAATATTTTTTAAATAACTAGTCTAAAACTGCATGCCTATCAACTGGCTTGTATTTTGCTGGTCAGATCTGATCTCACGTTCCAAAGGCTTATCTGTGACAAAGGAAATAAGTGCCTGATAATTAGTTACACAGTACAGGTTCTTGACTGTTGTGGATATCGTAATTCAATTTTAATCACACCTTCCCTTAATGTAGAGGCTTATATTGACCCTTTCGTTCTCCAGCATTCTGCTCATGTTGCTGGATTTTTCATTTAGTGCCCTAAAGAATATAGGGAGACTGAAATAATTTAAAAATTATTTTACAAAAAATCCTTCGTTCCATTAAAATCTCTTTTTTATTAATTTCAGCACAAGCCCCCCTTACTGCTGTGTGGACCTTTATTCTTTGCGAACAGGAGAGATGGTCAAGTCCATACAGTTCAAAACTCCTATTTATGATCTGCATTGCAATAAAAGGTAAGGATATTTACTATACATTCTTTCTGTGTTAGGGCGTGTAAAATTTTGGTAATGAATATAACTTCTGATGAACACACTCCCTGATTTTATTATTTTGACTTTGCTGTAAGCATAACTTTGGTTCTCCATTTCTCGAGTAATATTTCAGTGTGAGTAGGACAATATGCTTCTCCAGTGGCTTTCATTTAACAAGCTCAAAACACTGCATCTGAAATCATTTAAGCTTCTTTCAGTTGTGATGAGGGTGAGCAGGAATCATTGGAATCCTCTGTCATCTACCTACAGATGGAGAAAGGGGATCATCGAGAGTTTAAACAGTGCAGAGCACTAAAGAGTTTCTGCCTCTTTTCTTGACGTTCCGTTGTTTTGTCAGATATATTGCCTTCCTACACATCTAAAAATTCCTAGTGTGCACTCTGTGGTTTACAGGAAATAATGTTCCTGTGAGTTGAATAAGAAAGCAGCATCTCTCAGCTGGGGTAATGTCACCTAATTTCTGAGAGAAAATGGCTTAGAAGGCTGAGCATCAGGTTGAAAAGAACTTGTTTCCATAGAATCGTGAGTTCAGATTTCTCTGAATTAACTTCAGATCTTCATGTCTCCAAGACACACAAAACCGAACACCCTTGTAGTTTACTACATTTTTTTAGGACAGAAGAGAAACCCTTATATGGGGATATCGATGGCACTCCTGATGTGAGAATCTGCTGCAGTGACGTTGGTCAAAGTCCATGATCGTGCTGCTAACTTTGATGCTTCCTTCGACCCAGCTATTACTGTTACTAGTCATTGTATGACGTGAGGTGCTTTATGGAAGTTGTGGAATATTATTCCTGAATGGACAATTGCTGCGTTTCTTTGGCAATTTGCTTGCTGGAATTGTTTCTCCTTTCGTAAAGAAGGTGCCACAATACCACAAATCATTAAGAACAAAACAAAATATCGGAATGGTACATTTTATGTGCCTGTTTTGTCTGGCAGTAGCCAGCATGCTTGCGTATGTGAAGATCACAAAAGAAAATGAGCATGTATTGAACTCATGCAACTAAGGGAAGTTAGCAGTGTTGGAGATTGGAGGAGGAAAAAAAAGACAGAAGAAACCCCAACCCTAGAAAGCCACAAAGATTTTGTTAAGTAGACATTTGTCTATCATTGTACCATCAAAACCTGACCAGTAAGGACTGCATTAGGTCAAATATAAGTTACAGAAGAAAAGCAGTACTACTGAACAAACACCTTTAGTACCACAGCTAGTCTAATAATGAGGAGGATATTTTGATGGTGTAAATGTTTAAAGAAGTAAAGGATGGTACTGTTTTGTGGTTGGTTTGTTGTTTGGTTTTTGGTTTGTTTGTTTGTTTTTTTAAAAATCCCTGTCAACTTTCTTACTGTAGCATGTGGGTATGATTATTATATCAAAAAAGTTTTGCTGAAGTGGATGAGTTGGTGAGAGTTCTGTACCATGAATAGGTCACTGTTCCTTTAAAAACTGTCAGAAGGAGTTCAGTACTTATCTGTGCAACTGTCCCTTGAAAAATTTAAAGTTCCCTTGTGTACAGTGTGATGATAGTAAATCTTTCCAGTCTGGCCTCCTAGCAGAAGAAAAATCCAATTGTAAAAACAGTCAAAAGGCAAATCATCATTCAAAGTCTCTCCCAACTAAAAAGTCTTTCCAGGTGCTAATGTTTCTTTTCCTAAGTGGTAAAAATGGAAAAGCTACTTCAAAGCTGTGTGGCTGTATCCAGGGTAGCTGCTTTTCTGGAACGTATCAGATTCTGTTATTATCCAAGGAAAGCTCACTATTTCAGATTGAAAATGCATTAAATGTGGCCAAGAGCAGTGCTAAGGGTGCGTTAACCATACTATAGACTAATGGAGTCCAAAATTTGAATTTGAAATAAAACTTGAGATGCAGAAGAAGGGAAAACTGTTTATTATTTATGTATTTATACTCTAGAATCATCCATCTGGTAGGTTTCATTTATACAGAAAGACAGTACATCTTCAAAGAGTAGAAAGCAAAAATCTACAAGATTGGGAAATATTTCAATCAAATATACATAGGTTTTCTTTATATACATTATGCTTGCACATGCATTCAAAGTCTTTCCATTATTCATTGGTTAACTTGTGGAGGAAGTTAGATTTGATACATTTTCTTTTGTTTTTCTCTCCTGCAGTTTAAGCAATTGGAAGATATGTCATTTAACTAAAACTACTATTTTGTCCAAAACTAATATTAATTTATATATGCAGAGTTTGACTTTTAAATATTGAGATTTATAAATCAGAAGGGGATGGGGAAGCATCTTTTTCACGATGACAGCTACAAGCAAATAAGAAATCCAACATTAATTTCTTGTGTGACTTCACACATCCGAATCCATCTTGTTGCGTTACGTGTTCTGCCCTCTTCTTTTGGCAAGTAAGCCACTCACTCTGAAAGCCTATGTGTGCTTTCCGTTCTAGGTCTGCAGATCTGTGAATACGAAATACTTTTGTCTGAAAATGTCTCCTGATTTCTATGTTCCAAGAATTTGTGCTTCTCCTTGTTTCTAGATAGAGGCATACTGATAAACAGCGCAGCAACGAAGTCCCATCATGAGATGTTATAAACCGCAGAATCCTGAAAGCATTTGAGATACAGAACAGTGCTTATTGCTTTAATCAGCTTCTGTATCAGAGAAATAGAAAGTAGTGTTACACCAGCCTATTGAAAAGGCTTTGGGAGTCATCTTGGGAACTACAGTTGCAATCTCCGTTATTTGGCAAAGGTGTTGGTAAAAATAATAGCAAAATCAAATAGCAGACACATAGCTAAATCATGCCTATTGGAGGAGCATTAGTACAGTTTTGTAGGTGGAAATCATGAGTCGAAACTTACTTATATATCTGAAAACATCAGCAGGCATGTGGTTAAGGTACATATTTTGATTTCAGTGTAGTCCTTCATCAGTCTCACAGGTATTGACCTCTCATGGGGTAAGAAGGAGGTGTTCTTGTGGCTAAGCAGTTAAAAACAGGAGAAGAAAAAAAAAGGGAGTTAATGGCCGGTTTTCAGTGATGAGAGATAAGCATCAGCCTTTACCCAAGGATATGTGTCAAGACTGATGTGATTCATCATCTTTTTAAACATTTTTCTATACTGTAATACGCGATCATAATTTTCAGATAAAGCATTAGGTGTGTATTTTAGTCACTGCGAGATGAGATTAATTTTTTTGCCACATCGTATCTTTACAACTAAAACTATTAGAACAGCATTTAATAATGCTCCATATTGTCAACTAATTAAAAAAAATACTGTCTCATATTCTTCCTAATGACAAAATAATCAGATTCTTAATTATGTCATATTGCTAAATGTTCCAGATAGCTGGTAGATTTTATCTATTTGTTTGTTGGCTTCCTAGGTGATTCTTTCATTTCAAGAGTTTAAGAACTTGATTTTGGGAAGTCATCAATGTAGGAGAAGACGTATCCTAGTTATAAAGCTTTTAAGATGCTTCACTTTCTAAATTTGGCCTCTGTTCGTTTAGACAGCACAGTGTTTCATGCATTGTTATCACGCAGCTTTTGTTCTTTTACTTTGTTTCAAGTAACGAACAGATACTTTACAATAAAAGTGTGTACATGTACAAGTGAATACATAAACACCTGTAATTTTGCTAAGTGACACAAATCCCACTTCTCAACTGTATTTGGCTGCTAATGTTCTTCACGTGAAAAAAACCCTGCTTTTAGTAAATAAGATGGTTTAATAAATTTGCAATGAGATGGGCAATGGAATTATTTCAAATTTAGCTTGTGTTCTACCGATTGTTGATTTGATTGTTATTTGAGTCATTGAAAGTAATTCAGGATCCTTGCAATTCCATTCTTTCTTTTTAATGGAGCTTTTACTGCAGGAGGTTTATCATAAATATGCTGTGTTGTTCTGTATCAGATCTGTGTACTTCCTGAAATGAAGGTTATGTGGTTGGGATAAGAGAGAATCCTCAATAACTGCCATGTATTGGTAACCTGGCAGTTTATCACTGTAGAATTTATATTGATGCTTTTGAAATAATTACATTTAGATATTGAATCTTTAAACCAATGCATTTAATGTTTAAAGTATACGTTCCATTTCTGTGTTTTCAGGATACTTGTTGTAGTCCTGCAAGAGAAAATTGCCGCCTTTGACAGCTGTACTTTCACCAAAAAATTCTTCGTTACAAGTATGTATAATAATTGTGTTCAGTCTTTTTGCTCTAGCGGTCAACTGAAATGAAACAGATTTTTTTGTTTCATTTTTATTTCTAAATCCTCAAAGCACGTCTCCATGACTTCATCTGGAGGTTCAGGAAATCTGTTGCTTTTAAAAAAAAAGAAAGAAAAAAAAAAATAAATCTTAGGTGTTACTCTGTGAATCTTTGGGTCTTTTGCATATTTATTGTTGCTGTAACTAATTTCTCACTGTTGTGAAGAACACCTACACTGACATCCATAGGTAGCTGAAAAATTCTTTTGTTCATTTTGCACAAATATGTAAGTTCCAGGTGTTGAGTTTCTGGTTGTACGCATAAGCAGCAGTGTGAAAACACATCGACAGCAATCTGCCTGCTTTTCATTTTTTGTTGTCCTTAAGCCCAGGTACAGTGGGGGGTTTGTTGGGTTGGGTTTGTTTTTTTTTTTTAAATGTGTCCCTACTTTAGAAGTCCCTAAAGCTCAAGCAGGTCAGTAAAGCATTGTAATAGGAAAAAGTATAGGCAGGTATTTGCCTCCAGGTGCTTTCACATATATCTTAAGCACGAAGGAGAAGTTTGCTCAGACTCCTCTTTCTCCCTCTGTACCCTACAACTTGCCTCTCCGCAGGAGGCGATTGCAATGGGCAAGGTGCTTTCCAAAAGCTGTTCCTCTGCTGTGAGTGTCTTTTTGCTGCTTCAACATCTGTAACGATGTAATTGGTATGTTAGTAGAGAAAAACAGTATGCTTTCTACCGCTCATGATCTGCTCTGCTGCAGGATGTGGTTAGGATTAGGATGTCGTTTACCTGCTCCCAAGACTTGTGTGTGTTGTAATGCTAAACACCAAGACAGCATTCACCCCTGAAAAAAAATAAAATTTTACTTCTTCAAGCAGTTAGTGGCTAGTGCTACTGTTTATCAGTTAGAATAGCCTCTTAAAATCTGTGCGTTACTTGAGAGATCATAATTTACTTTGGAAGGGTGAGGGTTTTATTGTTAAAAAGGAGAGTCTGAAATTTTCTGGCTGTATTTTCAGTCCCAGTTCTAAATTAGCTTGCTATATTATCTGTGTACTTAAAGAAAAATCTAGTTAGGAGAAGCTGTTGCTTGTAATAGTTCAAAGAAAAGCAGGTTTATGCAGTAATATTAAAGTTGCCAATAGGTGTCAGTTTCTTCCTATACATGGTTGTGAGATACCAGGAATCCGCTGGGGTCAGTGAAGAGAGCCAAACGGGAAAAGACTTGTTTGTGTCCTCTGGTCCTCACGCCTCCTTTTTATTCCACCAAAGAGAATTAGGATACAAGCCTTGCTTTATTTTAGATCAAAAGAAAAAGAAAAGAAAAGAAAACAAAACAAAAAAAACAAAACCAAAACCAAACCCACATCGGTTAAGTATGTATTTTGACAATTCTTGTGTTTTTCTAATTCCAGTTGTTATTGGTTTGGGTTTTTTTGGTTTTTGTTTGTTTGTTTTTTTTTAAAGATACTGCAGTTTGTTTTTAAAAATTAATCCACTGAACTGTTTTGAGGAACAGGGGTATCCTATTCCTAACCATACCTTCTGATTTGCAGTGCGTTTTTGTGGAACAGCGGTGGAATTTAAAGAGGATAAAATAAAGCTTTTGGAGATATTTACCAAATAATTTGAAAATCCAAACTCCTGAAATGTCGCTATTCACAGTATATTTTTCCAGCTGTGTTTTTAATATGAGAAACTCAAGGTATTCTCAAACTTTGTTCTAGTTCTGGGGTTCCAGAGCTCGGTTGAAGACACCCCTCATTTTGTACGGGGCATTTCGGAGCTGCTGACACCCCAGCCCTTCCCCTGTCGCCACCCCAGCTCGCCTGTGGCCAGTGCCGCGGTGTGACTGGGCAAAAAGACACGTGCTTTTTTTCCTGGGTGAATGGGTTTCTTGGACCTGTGCTGGTGAATAGTTGTCCTGAGGATTCTGAAGCTTAGTCGTTTCACTTAATAGCTTAAGCTATCAAGCGGGTGTTATGCTCTGGCATGTTGAAGGCTGCAGTAAAGCTTTTGTCTAAGCTTTCAGATTTCGTGTGTGCTGAAATCCCTTGGACCTAAGAGTATATCTTCAAAGGCTTCAGTTACTCTGATGTGTTTGAAATTGGAGGTAAATGAGCTACCTAGTTAGCTGCATAGATTTTTGATAGTCAGCCAACTGGCCAGCAACAGGGCTCTCTTCCTGCCTTTTTTTTTTAAAAAAAAAATGTAGGAAAGGGCAGTGTCAGTTTAAATTGGAAAATTAGAAATCCCTGAAAAGGAAGCTCAGCGAAAGATCTTATAGGCCTCTGTTTGCGTGATTGGAGCATCCTTGATGTGCAGGGTGGTCAGCCGGCATCCCGTCTGGACCCATCTTGATGCACCTCAGCTGGACAGTGGCAGTAAGGATATCACTGGCTGCCCAGAGGATTCTTCGTCATGAAGATTCTCAGCTGTGTTGACCACTTTTGGTCAGAAGTGATGGCGTACAAGTTCAAAAATATTAAATGAGGATCACTAGCTCTTTGAAGACATTTCTGTTACTGCGTGAACCACTGTGTCAAAAAAGAATCTTTTTTTCAAGAAGATTTGGTGATGATGTGGAAATCGCATCTTCCATCCCTATCAACTAAGTGGCGCTGGGAGCCTTAGAACTTCATTGAGACAGCTGCAAAGCAAACATAATTAAGCAGAAGCGCTTGTCCATTTTGTTGACTATTTATACACAGAAATTAAATGCAGAATGTACAATTAAAAACAGTGTCAGGAATTCTGCAGTTTGGTGTTCCTCAGCAATGCTAATGCAGCTGTGTTGCACATGAGTAGTATTTGTCTTTCTGTTTTTGTTTTTGTGGTTGAATGTGTAGCTTAATATATTGTTGTAATAAATATACCATAAAATATTCAGGATGTAGAACATGGTCAAGTTCGTGCTGCTGTTGGAATGTTTAACTCCTGCATTTCCTGATTTTTCTTAAGCAAATTTGACATAGTACTAATAATTATTCCCCCCCCCGGCATGTGATTAGATGGAAATGTGATCATTTGACTTGAATGGCAGAGAGCCAGCACGTTTTATTTGTGCCTTTTGTACCAAAAACTCAGTGTACAGGTGCTCCAGTCTTGGTGTGTGAATTTAAGTCAGGTGCTTAAACTTGAAGGGAAAACATTCTGTAGAAAAATGACCAGGATATCCTATAATCTACCCTGGGTGATACTCTTATTTTTAAATGTCTGCTAAGGAAAGGCAGAGCATCAGTCTGCAAAGAGCTCAGGGCAGTAACTTTCATACGGCACTGCGTTCTCCCGGGTGCTTGTGCTCGGAGCTAACGGCGTTCCGTTGAGAGAGGGCTTGCATCAAGGGGATAATAAAGCCAAACAGTAATTTTGCATCCTGCACTGTTTTAAGTGCTCACGTGGCCAAACTTAAAAAAATTCATTTGATGCTTACAATAAGAATGTGTTTCCTTTGGTAGTTGCGAATGTCAAGGTGTGAATTTTAAATAGATTTTTTTAAATAGTTAAGAGTTTTATTGTGGTTCACTAAAGATTTCCTTCAGAGCCTTTTTCTGAGTACTGCGTATGACTGAACGATCAGGAACGGAAGTGATGTACAGGCTTCCCCCCCCCCGCTACTTTGCTCTAAACAATAGATGCAGAAAAGCTGAATTTCATTGATTTCTATTACATCAGTGTTCCCTCAACCCTTCTCCAAAAATGCTTACTTAGTGGAACACTGATGATTATGAATATAGCCTGATGGATACTTTCTTCTCTGTAAAGAATATCCTTCCCACCCCATGGGCCCTAAGTAAAGATTATCACAGATAACATCATGCATGTGGCATCATCTTTGTGTCCGATAACTAGTGCCTGCTCAGTTTCTCTGGCCCTTCCACTCCTCATATTGATATATTCTCCATCCGTTATTCTCTAGGGATGAAGACAGTTATTGCAGCCATTAGCTGGCACCACATTTCTATTGATGCTGTACAGCTAGAGCCTTAAGAGGTAATTTTCCAGATTTTAGTCAGAGTACTTTATTGTATATAAAGTCTCAAAAGACTTGCCTAACCACAAGCCAAAAATTATGTAGTATATGTTAAATGCACCCCACCTGCACCTCTCAAAAAAAGAAAAAAAAAAAAAAAACAAAACAGAAACAAAAACCCCCAAACTCCAAATGGTGTTTGACACTCTGATCTGCAATTTGGATGTGGTATTTGTATTTTCACTGATATTCACATGCAAGATATAATATAGTTGTTTCAGTTTGTCACAGGTCTGATCTGGAAATCATCTAGGCTTTTTTGTACATTTTTGTTAGCTTTGTTAAATTCCTTTTCCCTGATCAGCACACAGGGAGCAGTTTGATCTCTTTTCTTTGAAGTGAAAACACTGGATGTCTTATGAAAAGCTTTAATGTCTGAAGAGTTAACAAACAACTTCTGGAAGAATGTACGTTTCCCTTCTCAGCTGTGATCAGCGAGTGGCGTTGGTCCTGGAGATCCCACATGGTGTAATAACTGATGGGATTCTTCTGGCTGTGGAGGGACTCTCTTCAGTTTAGATCCAAAGTCCTTAAGGCAGGTGGGCAGCAAGCTCCTGATTCTCAGTATTTTCTTGATTGGTGAAGAGAAGCCAAGTATCTTCCTGTGAATTGTATATAAGCAGTTTTTATTTTTATACAGACACAAATACATAAATATATATATATAAACACACACCCCCTTCATGTAATTTGTAACTGCCTTCCCTGAGAAATGTTGATTTGATCTTGCTTTTACTTTTTAACAACGTTGTTTATAAGAGCATTTTTTCCTGAATGTGGGAATCAGTGTGTAACTATTACAGGATAATGCTGAAATACTTTTTGAAAAGGTCTTTAGGGCAACGCGGTAGATTTATGGAAACTAATGTCTTCATTGCTTACAGGGTGTTTTGCTGTATTGCAGGAAAGTGTAAATACAACAGAAAAATTGCATAAAGACAGAAACAAGGCATTGGTACCCAAGATGTATAGCTATCATATCTCCTGGGCTTGACAGTTTAAAAAATTATATGTAGAACAGGAAGTGCTGTTTCTTTCTGTGTAAATTATTTTTATCTAAAGCACCCAAGTCCTTAATGTTAAAGGCCAAAACAAAGCCATCTTACTCACATTGTCCTGTACAGGAACAGCAACCTCTATGGTAACATTATTATTTATCACTGTCCAATTCACCGAACAACAAAAAAAAGAAAGTGAACCCGAGATTAAAACAGTTTGTCCTGAAATCAGTCAGATCTTGCTAAATTAAACAACCAAGCCTATTGAACATTGAAGGGCAGAGATATTTTTAGCTCTGGTATTGGTCTTAGACCTATAGCGTAACAGTAAAATACTTAAAAACTGCCATGATAAAATTGACAGGGAGAGGAGGTCTCTGTTGTGATAATAAAATAATAATAGTAGTTGTAACAATAATAATAGCAAAAACAATAGCGATGATGATGATAATAATAACAATAAAAAAGTAAATCTGTGGTCCTTCTCCAAGCTTGTGTGAGGGAATTCTGTTCTTCCGATCCAGGACAGCACAAAGTGCAGCTCACTCCGGGGCTGGGTCTGTTGTGAACATGACATGTATTGTGAATATTGCCCCTCGGGGCAGGGGATGATGTCGGTATATGTAGCATTTGTGGCTTTACTTTTTCACTTTATTTCTAGGGATTTTTTTACTGTGTTAGTAGTGATAATGCCTCTATGATTCAGAAAACAGCAAAAGGCCCTGGATGCAAGCATGATTTCACAGCAGGGCGCAGCCTGCTGGTTGGCTCTTCTGCTCAGTTTTTATGGGTGATACTTAAACAGAAGGAAGTACAAGAACAATAGAAGAGTTTTGGAAAGTATGTGACAGTGTGAGAGTAATAACATTTACATAGGGCCTTTCATCTAGAAGGAACCCAGAGGAATTTATAAACAATATTACTTTATACAGTTTATAAACAAATAAATTTGGTTCACTTGGTGACGCTTAAAAAAAAACCCCAAACAAACAAAAAATATTAGATAAAACAACTTATATGATTTGTTTTCCTTGGAATAAACAATGCTTTTGCAACAACAGTATCACTCTACCCATTATTTATTGTATATTCCCTTTCTATGTGCTCTGTCATGGATCTGTTTTCTAGCTGCTTTGGATTGCAAGACTTAAGAATGTAGTTTTGTAATTTCATTACCGTAGAGTGCTGTATATTTCATAAGACCTAGAAAAAAATGATTAATTGATTATAAGCTACACCCAGTGATTGAAAAGTGGCATAGCTTTATTGGGTTATTGTAGCTATTTATTTAAAAATACACAATACCATTGTTTCACAGATTTTTAAAGGGATATCTGGCAAATATCTCAAATGATTAGAGGCAAATAATTTTGGTTGAAAAGGGTTATGCATTTTGGAATTTGCTCAGAAAACTGTGTTTAAAAACACCATACACTTAAGATGGCGTACGTCATCTTTAATGAACCTCTTCACACACTGAAACAGAAAAAGCTTTGTTTATCCAGTGATCTGCTTTCGCAGTAAGGTTTCGCTTAGTTTTGCCTTAGGATGTAGGTTAGCCTTACAGATCTTTAAGGTCCCTTCCAGCTCTAACCATTCTACGATTCTGTGATCTCCTGCCTTGACCAGCGTTCCTTGTGTTTGCTGGCTGTATCCTATCCCAAAGTCATATTTATCATGCTCCAAAGAGATGCAGTTTCTTCCATGGTTTGGGATTAGAGACAGAACCTTAAGAAGATTTTGTAATAATACTGTCCATACACACATACTGTATAAACACTCAGCCAGAGAAGTAGCTTTAAATAAAACTGGACAATGCTAGAGTGTGCATTCCTCACAGGTACAGGGTGTGGAATATCCATTAAAAAAATGTTACAGTAATTCTGAGGAATATTCTTATAACTGATACCAAAAAAAGGATGAGTATGTATCAGTGCAGAGGAAATCACAGAGAACTGGGGAAAGCAAGCTGTGAAAATTATGGAATAAGGAGGTTTTCCTATTAAACTGACAGGAGAAAAAAAAAAAAAAGAAAACTTTACTAAAATGGTTTTCATTAAAAACTAAAAACAAAGTCAAGATAGAGGGGATGAAAG